>JAQMYF010000025.1:28369410-28380199 GCA_030014195.1 Neosilurus mollespiculum
TAAAATATGACTGCATTTCACCTGTCATATTTGTTTTGTTCTCTCAAACACAAACTTTTTGTCTTTAGGTGTAAATGAGTTTGTTGATGCGTATGTAGGGTGGTCATCTCTCACACCCATCATTCCTGGGATAAGTTCTGGATCCACCACCATCCTGAGCAGCAGATGAAGAATTATTCTTAGATGTTTGCTATGCGACAGGGGCTGAAAGACAGGAATCCATGACAGTGAAGGAAAAATTGTTGGGTTTGCTCTTTGCTTGTCACATTGAATGTGTTATATGTTTCATGTGTGGAATCTTGTGTATGTGTATTATCCTTCAATGTGGAATTCAAATTGAGATACCAGTGTTTTTAAAGCAAAGTTTCTCTTCATATAGTATTTAATTCTAAAAAAAAAAAAATGCACGATGAGATAATGATAAATCTTCAAGAAAAACATGTTTGGTTATAAACTTGCATACGATGACAATTGTTTAGGATCTTAAACCTAACGCTGTTCCTTTTTCTTTTGAAGCCTTGCGATTTTAGGGAAGACCTCATGCCGTGCATGTTGCTGGTGATCCCTGCTGAGTGTGACATTCTAATTTCATGCCTCCCCTCCCCATCCACCCACGTCTATCCCCCACCCCGATCCCACCTCCTCCCACCCACCTTACTCTCTCCTTCAATTCCTCCCTCTTACTCCAAGAATCCCCTCTCTCTCCCAGGAAGCCTTCATGAGCACTAGCGCACAAAGCTTAATTAGCATGTCATATCAAGGGCTCAGCCCCCCCAGGGTCGATGGCAGTGTGCCTCTCTAAATGAGCTGGCAGTGGATCATGTCATAACGTCATTCATTCTCTGTTCCAGATGGAAATGTGGTTGTATATTTTGTTTTGCTTAAATTGACATAAAAAAGACATTGCTTGTATTATATGATTTTTACATCCATTTAAAAAAAGGCTCATCTCACACACAGGTCATGCTAATAATCACATGATTCATATGTAAATTTTAGATACATCATATGATACAGTAATTGGGTACGTGTGATTATTTTTCCAAATGATTCACATGATTCATGCGTTTATGCCTATTACCACAGTTACTTAAATCTCTACTGTGATTTCAGAAAATAAAATGGTGATACGTACCTGGGTCCTGGCTTCAAGCCCTGTGACTGGCAAGGATGTTTCTGTGTGTTGTTTCCATGTTTACCTATGTTCTACCATAATCCAAAAACATGCAGGCTAACTGTATATTCGAAAATTGCCCCAGGAGTGAGCATGTCTGTGGTGGCCCTGAGATGGTATGGCAAGCTGTTCAGGACGCATGTGCCAAATAAAGGATAATGCGGTTGGGGAAAAAAAAAAAAAAAATTTGACATAAAATCCAGTTGTGAGTTGTTGTGTGAATTGGTTTAGAGAAACTAGAAATGATGTACTAGAAAATAAATAAACTGGAGAAAATGTATCAACAACATCTGGCCAATCAGAATTGAGCATTCGAAAACACTACTCTATAAATAGACACTAGTTATTTAAGCAACACAGTATATTTAAGCAAGATATGTATATTATTATAATCCGACACTCCAGATCAAGCACAGCATGGAATTCCTAGTACTACTATACCTCCTGATGATTTTATAACTTCTCCCTTGTTGTTTATTCATTCATTTTTTAAGCCGCTTTATCCTAATTATGGTTGCAGGGAGGCTGGTGCCCATCTCAGCCGACTCTGGGTGAGGGCGGGGTACACCCTGGACAGCCCACCAGGATACTGAGGGCAACTCCCTTGTTGTTTGTTAGTTTATTTAAATCCAACTAAATGCCTTCCATTGTGTTTCTTATTATTTGCTCCTCTACATCCTTCTACTACACTTTACCTCCTCTATGTCTTCTACAGTTTTCTCTTTTCTCCTCTTGTCACTCTGAGAAGTCAGCTGCACCTGTCATGTCCAATCAGACTGTTAGCTTGTCAACACAATCTCCCAAGTTCCTTTGAGTGAGGAATTCTCCGCACTGGCCCTTTACAACACCCAGTTGCTCGACTAGGTTTATCTGAAAGTGAAAGGAAGATGGAGGAAGGACGGATCGATGGTACCCTCACACCCCAGTATGTCAGCTAAACTTTTCAGTGACCATCATCAATGCTAGCCACTTAAATACTATCGGAGGGATCTTTTAGTGGCTGACCTGACCTCTTTTAATCCAGTCTTGACAGAAGGGGAAGAGAAGTAAAGGACAAGAAGTGAAGAAGAGCTGGTCTAAACTTGTCAATGCAGTAAGAGAAGCTGACCACTAGATGACACCATGATAGCATGCATTCTATTGATTTATTCAAACGATCTAATCCTGAGTGTGCTCTGAGAAGTGCTCTGATAGTGCAAAAGCTAATTTTGGTCGAACCGCCATATTTGGTGAACTCGAGTGGAACGGCGCAGGGCGCAAATACTTCCTCCATCTTGTCACATCCCGTACTGATTTCTGAGTCAAATCCATAATTAACCAGGGGACAGAACTGAGAGCGTTTTAGAAATAAATTTTCAGTTCGTCCGTCTTTCAGGCGGCAGGTAAGAGATTAGGGAGCATATGCACTCATCTTATTATTGGGTGCACTTAAGTGGAGTGTTCCAAAGCATGTAATTACCTTGTAGGCTTCTGGCCCTGAAGTATATACGTGGAGAGAGATGCTGTGTATTCATGAGACATGGAGGCCTCTCCGGCAGAATGAAACAGCAAGCTCTCACCACCCCTTCACCCTCTTTTGTGGTATATACCCGTTGCCATGGGTATTAATTGAATAAAATTTCAGACATTGTGGTCTGGGTAGGAATTTGGTACTGCTGTTCGTCATTTTTGCTCATAGAATGCTATACATGAAATGATGTGCATGCAAGGTGAATGTGGGAACAGTGTTTTATTATTGTGCAAAGTAATGTTGAATTATCCAAAATGAAATCATTATGTAATTAATCGGTTATTCATGTAATCATACTAAAGTCTTTGTTAATGCATTACTTATTTGTTTGTTTGTTTGTATTTATTTTTGGGCTTGTTTGTTTGTTATTCATCAATTTATTATTATTATTATTATTATTATTATTATTATTATTATTATTATTATTATTGTTGTTGTTGTTGTTGTTGTTATTTTAGGTTTTTAACTGTAGTATGATAATAAATATTAAATAAACTCCAGTCAGACATTGTATTACACATGTTAAATATTGCTACGTGCTAACATGCTAAAAGAAATTCAGTATCATTATTAAAATTCTTAAAGCAGACAAGAATTTGCTTTGGAATTAGTTTTTCAGTTTTGAATTCAGCTGTAATATTATACTCATGTAAGGTTGTGTTCTATAACACTATACAGCTTGCAGTTTAAAAACATTCTGCTACACGCTAAAGACTATGTATTCTATCAGAAGGAAAAGGTGCAAGCAAAGTACAAAATGGATTATACTGCCTTTTCTTTTCTTTTTTTTTGTCTGACAGTTGTGACCGACTATTGACATTTTGTGCTTTATTACATTATCTATAACAGACAGCCAGTTGAAACACAGGGAATAAATCAACTATTTCAAATCTTCTCATATTTAGTAAAGGGGCAACTGTATTTAAAAATACAAGAGATTTAAAAAAAAAAAAACTGCAACACTGAGCAGTCTTTTGTCATACAATTTGCATGTAGATTCACCTGTATGACACATGGGTTAATTTTCCCTTCTCTCCCTAAAATACAGTGTAGGTAAAAGGTTAACTTCAACCAATGCATGACTTGTGGAGAATTAAACTGCAGTATTTATGCAAAAAAGCCTGCGTATCCAAAGCGCTTCAACATTTAAGCCCCCCTTCACACTCACAGTCTCTCACACACACACACACACACACACACACACACACACACACACACACACACAATTCATTTCATTTTCTGAAGCCGCACATAAAGCAATCCATTAGTGTCAGCTTTGTCAGAGATTTTAAGTGGACACCTGTCCATTAAGACCAGCATTTCAACATGGCTCATCTCAAATTATTTTTCCAAAATTAAAATTCAAAAAGTCCAAAATGAAAAAAAAAAAATGAAAAAAGAAATGTTTAGACCATGTTCTGATCTTGTTTCCTACATGTACTAGTTAAACCCCATTGCTTGCTCATCACAATACATGCGGGGTAAAGATATGTGTTAAAGCATGTCAAATAATGTCTCACTGACTATAGCGTATCAAGTTAAATAGCATTCTCATGTTTAGATGCTTGTAAAGTGGACACCCTTCTTCTCAATTCTCAATGGGGGAGTGGTTCAAGTGCAACTTCTGCATATTCAACAGAGAAACAACTGCAGAGCTGTGCGGCACCTTAGGTGCATCACCTCATTTCCATTGGCGTTGGTTTTAGGTTACAAGCATGGGGGGATAAGGCAAGACAGACATGTCAGTGATAAGATCAAACGGAGAGGGGAGGTTCCTGATCCCTCATTACCAGGCCAGATGATGCACTCTCCTCTGGCACATTACAGCAATGAGATTTGGGCCCCGAGTGTTCACCCAACAAAAGGGATAAAACTCTCATGAGCAAGACGGCTCGGCTCATCTACACTCAAATTAATTAGAGCCTTCTGTGCAGCAGCCCTAGATTGAGAAGGGTATGGAGACGGTTACTCATATGATGCTTGTCTTTTTTTTTCTAATGCTCAGGGTTGACCGTATGATATACTGTTACCTGTGTACTCTGGTTAAGAATGGTTAATGTTAATCTTAAAAGAAACTCTGTGCCATTTGAAATCCTTTCAGGCCTGTTTATCCAGTAACTACCAATAGGATAAAACCCACTGACATAAGTGAAAGTAGCGCTAAGAAATATCTTACTTAAAATTGAATAGTGATTAAGAAAATTATTCAAGTTCGAGTAAATAAATCATCTGGTGGGGAACAAAAGAGTAATTACTTTACAGATGACTTTTTAAATAATTTGCAGTTAATAAAAGCAATCTGAAAAGTGTATTAAATCATCAAGTGAGTTAAGCTGACATGAACACCCACTTGCTTATTATCGGTATAAGAAAGGTAACACGAGCAGGCCGTGCTTGGTCTGTTATCTGGCTAACTAGCTAAGTTGTGTTAATTTGTGCATGTTTCTTGCAATATAGTTTGATTTAGAGATGCCTCACACATTTCTACAGCTTTATTTTAAGCATGTATAGATATGCATTGTGTCAACAATCAATCACTACCTAGTAAAGGAAACTACCATAACTCACTCATTCAACTAGCTTATGGTTCACCTGTACATTTCTGCAGGTTGGAAATTGAGCTATGAAAATCCAGTACAACTCCAGGTTGGTATTACACTTCTTCCTTTGAAGCATTTAAATATCAGAAAAAGTGATGTTCATCTTTCTCCACTGTCAGATATTTGATGCCTGCTTTAATACAACTGCATCTCAAAAATGTCATTATTTAAAATTTTTAATGGCTTGCAGTTTTCTTAAGTTAAATGTATTGATTATTATTATTATTGTTATTGTTATTATTATTATTATTGTTGTTGTTGTTGTTGTTGTTGTTGTTGTTGTTGTTGTTTTATTCTGTAACAGTGATGAAAAATGTTGGTAAGTTGCATTTTTTTATTCGAGTAAAATTGCTATGATTTAATTCCACTCATGAAAGTATCCTTATCATTATACCCATACTATAAGGAGATTACATGTAATTCCTTGCTTTTCACTGCTGATAAATATTCTGAATTAAGAGAGCAAATGTAAAAGAATAGTAAATGTATAAGTAGTATAAGTAAAAGTGAAATCTGGTATAAAAAAGATATATTTTGACAAAATGCACTATTTTACTTATGAATACAGACACTTACTAAAGCTGGACAAACACACACACACACACACACACACACACACACACACAAAATAAATACATTAATAAATAAACACACTAGAAACACACACACACCAATAAACATAGAGGTCCTGTTGAAAATCAGTTTTAGTTTAGGTGATTTATGCTGGACAAAGCTAGCTTAGCTAAAACTTTTTCTGGGTGCAGCAGGCCTGGTCTGGCTGATTACCAGGTATGTTAATCCAAGACTTTTTTACCTTCCCCAGGGACGAATAAACAGTAGTGTGGCTTTTTATCACTTGGGACAGCCTAAGGTTCTGAATGGTTGGAAAAAGCAACGTTGTGCTGGTTTTAGGTCTTTTAGACAGGTAGTTATTTGCTTGGCATAGCATTATATCTGGTGCAGTATCTGCTGTATGCTGTTGTCATTCATTCTTCCATTTTCAGTAACCATTATATCACCTTCAGATTGGCAGAAGATTCCTGGAAACAATGGGCACAAGGCGAAAATACACCCCCAAATGTGATGCTAGTCCATTTTAGGGTAATATGCGCACACACATTCAATAGAAATTTGACATAGCTAGTCCTCTTGAGAGCATGATTTTTAATAGATTGGAGAACACTAGATAACAAAGAGGAAACCACAAGCCATAGGTTAGGATCCAACCAGCAACACTGAAGCTGTGACCTGACAGCTGTTCCCAAATATATAAGCCAGATAGGTAGACTAGACACCCTTGTCAGTATGGGTAGGTTACAATCTTAACTACTCTCGAAGACTCATTTTTAAAATTTTCAAAATATTTCTGAAACATGAAATAATCATTTTTGAAGATTTAAAAATAATAAATCCCTCTGTTTCTTCTGATGAAATAACATACCCACAGTGTGTATCTTTTTGTGTGTGTGTGTGTGGGGGGGGGGGTGGATTTGAAGTAACATCTAACAACCTCTCTCTCTCTCTCTCTCTCTCTCTCTTGCTCTGTCTCTCTTTCTGTCTCTCTCTTTCTCTTGCTCTCTTTGTGTTTTTGCTGAGGTACACATGCTACTTTGGAGATACCAGTGATCCTGATCCTTCAGCTCTCTGAATCCTGTGATGTGCTACTATTCATTTCAATTCAATTCAGTTTTATTTGTAAAGCACTTTTACAATTGACATTGTCACAAAGCAGCTTTACATCATACAATTAATTTAAGGAGGAATCTAAAACTTTTTCTACAACCCCTACACATCCCTAATGAGCAAGCCCGTGGCGACAGTGGCAAGGAAAAACTCCCTCCATTGACACAAGGAAGAAACCAGCCTCAAAAGGGAAACCCATCCTCATTTGGGTGAAACCATAGAATACAAACCATATAAGAAAAATTGTACTGCTACTGAAAAATACTACTGGTTCTCTTCTTAGAAGCCCCTCGCTTCTGCTGATGATGTTCCATATGGACCTAAATATACACTCAGCAACTGTTGTGAATTCAAATGTTTGAATTCTTTACCAGATTAGTTTTTACTATGTAAAGCTGCTTTGCATCAATGTAAGTTGTAAAAAGCGCTGTACGAATAAAACTGAATTGAGTTAAATGTTTGTAAAGAGAGATAATAAAAAACAAAGAGAAGTAAGCATGGATCTTATTTTTTCTCTCAGGCTAGCCTAAATTCTAAATATAATGTAATGCGAAGTCAATTCTCTAGTTCTTTAGTTGAATTTCATCACTGGACAGAGAGAATACTTATCAACTAATAGGCATAACACAATCAAGCATTGTGAAGTGATATGAAAGAAACGCAATTGGGTTAGCTGTCACAGTGTTCCTGTTAGGTTCAATTTGCAACGTGAACATTTTAAGAAGGGTCCCCTGACTTTCAATGCGCAGATTTTGAAGACGACAACACTACCCCGTTGTTAAAGGAGGTCGGCTTGAATTTCCTGCTTGGAAAACAGTTGCACTATTGGCCATTTAAATCCACGCTTACTGGCTGGACAATTGCAAAGCGGTTGTAATGAAAATGCAACAAATCACCATTGGCGGCCCCCTACCTTTTGTGTGCTCATTTATCGCCAAAGACTTCCTCTGACATTACAGCCTTCTGAGCTTAGAATAGAAGCAGTTTGTAATGTGTGCAGAGTCGCCTTTTCTTTTTGCCTTGTAGTAGTACTTAAGTGTCATGTTATGCCCGAGGCGAAGGAGACTCTCAATGACCTGCTCTGGCTGGATTTTTGTGTTTACTGTATTCTCTTCAATAAGCACCACTGAATCCCATCTCTTATCAGTGCATAAAGTCTAACAGATTGCCGACTCGAGTTTCCCCTTCCAGCCAATGTTGGGTTTTGTCCTTTGTCTGCCTTGACAATAGTTTCCACATACTCCACAGCTTGAGTTTCTTTCTTCTTTATTTGCGGAGTATCACCCTCTATGTGAGGAACGGTCATTTGAATGATGCAGGTCCAGCCCTGAAGAGGTTCTTTCTGGGGGGAAAGACAGGGATGCCAGTGCTGCTAAATAGTGTTACATAGCTAATCTTTCCTGGGAGAAGGGATTTGAGGGAACACATTTCATGCTTAATTATTCAGGCTTAATTAATCAATTATTCATGCACGCATAAATGGCCCAATATAATAACATTCCTCACCCTTTTAAAATATTATTTTATTAAAGCTTGAAAGCTAAAAAAGTAATGAAATCAAACAGCTTTGAACAAACATGCTTTTTTAAAGCTGAAAGGCTAAAGTAAAACATGAAAGCTGAAAAAGAAATTACTTAAATCCATCGAAGCTTGTTTTCTACTACTCAGTGCTTGGTATATGTCCAGTGTAACTATTCGGGTAACACTCCCACAAGGGCTTGTGACTGGCACTAGAGGAAGGCAACCACCCGACCATGCAAGACAGTAAAATTGGCCAGGCTCCCAGGGGACATACTCTACCTCCTCTGTCAATTACAGGGACAGCAGCCAATCATGGTTCATGTCAAGGTAGGCGGTTAGTGTGGTACTCCCTTCCTGATGCTTCTTGAACATGCAGTTTGAGAAGATGGGATTGACTGGCTTCACATGAAACTCCCCCTGGGGGGATAACTGTCATGTGAAAGGGAAGAAAAAAGAATATTTAATTGGGGAATGGACACTGAATTTGATTTGAGAACAGAGAACAAATTTGCGATACAAATTTGCCGGCAGATCTTTGGCTTGTCAAAGCCAGCTGCTTAATAGGAATGTATCATTCCTTATACTGCTTATCTTGTTAGGGTTGAAGGGAAACTGGAGTACTGCAAACCCAGGAATTTCGTGCTGTGATGCAACAGTGCTAACCCTTGCACCACAGGCCTCCAGTAGAATTTTAGAGGAACATTAAAAACTTTAGACGTGTTTCAGTCGCAGGTAATTACTATTATTATTATTATTATTATTATTATTATTATTATTATTATTATTATTATCATTTAATATATAAAGACAGGTTCTCTTTATTATAGATCTTATCTTTCTTTTTCAATTCAATGAACTCCACATTTCTTCATTGCACTTCACTTTGTGTTCATTGGTCTGAGTGTAACTGATGACTGTGACTGGCTAAATGCTGAGTTTCTACTGATTCTATTGATGATTTCCATGGGAAATTTGGATGTTTTACCCCTGAACATATTTTTAAAAATAAATAAATAATAAAATTCTTTGGGGTTTGTATTTAGGATTTAAAGTTTCAGTTTGTCATGTGATGAATTCTAAATTTACTTTACAAATATACTTTTGTCAGCCTTTAAAGTCTGTTAAAGGTCTTTGACAAATTTGTGTGGTCTGTCAGTATGGGTGGGTTACAATCTTAACTACTCTCGAAGACTCATTTTTAAAATTTTCAAAATATTTCTGAAACATGAAATAATCATGTTTGAAGACTTAAAAATAATAAATCACTCTGTTTCTCGTGATGAAATAACATACCCACAGTGTGTATCTTTTCCAAGTTTCTTAGATAGTTCTTTTTTTTTTTTTTTTTTTTTTTTGGGTGGGGGGTGGAGTGGATTTGCAGTAACATCTTCAGTAAAATGGGAATGGGATTGGGATGAGATGTACAGGAATGGAAACATCCAGCAGAATCAAAAATAAAGCAACTCTAATCCTAATGTTTTGGGGTAAAACTACATTAATTATGGATTTTCTATAACATTCTTTAGTAATGTATTGCAGCTAACAACCTCTCTCTCTCTTTCTCTCTCTCTCTCTCTCTCTCTCTCTCTCTCTCTCTCTCCACCAAAAGTTTTACATAAATTTGTCCGAATATCAGATTCTGGGACACAACGACAAAGCAGTACTACTTACATGCAGTGTGGGGAGCTACAACGTTATACTTAAAGTCAAAGACTAAAAATATAGTCTCAAAACAACATTTCATACAGTTCAATAATAAACTGTATATATTCATATTAACTGGGCATACGTCTAGTATCTCATCTGATGCAAAGTTAAGTCAAATTTTCAGGACATTGACTTCAGGACTCCTGAGTAACCATTATGCAACTGCTTTTCAATTCGATATCACACTGTGATGATTCCTGCCCATTTAGTACGTTAAGATTGTTTTAAAAAGAATGGAGAAAAAGAAGAATGCATGCAGAGATCTGACACTCAGTGGTGGTTAAAGCGATTTCAGTACATTACATTCAGAGGAGGCAAAGGGAAAAACTTAAAAATAAATAAATAAATAAAACACAATATGCAATTTGTTTTTGAATGCTTCAAGAAGCTTCACAGCTGAAATGGAAGATCTGTCTATCTATCTGTATTTACTATACTGTGTTTAATTAATAGGTGCAAGTGTAAAATAAAATACAATACAATACTTTTTTAAGTGTCTCTTTTAATTCAATTCAATTCAGTTTTATTTGTATAGCGCTTTTTACAATTGACATTGTCACAAAGCAGCATTACATAGTAAAATTAAATTAGGGA
>JAQMYF010000025.1:28449356-28466724 GCA_030014195.1 Neosilurus mollespiculum
TGGTGGTAGGGTGCTGGATTACTGATCCCAAGGTTGGGGGTTCAAGCCCCACTATCAGCGGGATGTCACTGCTGTCCACCCAGTGCAGCTAACTGGGTTTCCTCCCACAGTCCAAAAACATGCACAGTAGGCTAACTGGCTGTTCCAAATTTCCCCTAGGTGTGAGTGTGAGTGGTTGTGTGTGTGATGGCCTGGCAAGCTGTCCAGGGTGTACCCCACCCTCGCCCAGAGATGGGCGCCAGCTTCCCCGCAACCCTAATTAGGATTAAGCAGCTTAGAAAATGAATGAATGAATTAATTAAATGTCTCACTTTCAACATTTAATATCCTTTCAATATCCTATTGTGAATAAAATATGGACTTTTGAGATTTGTTTTATTAATCAGTTGTCTGTTTTATTTTACATTTTACACAGTGTCCCAACTTTTTTTTGAAATTAGGGCTGTATATGATTATTTCTACAATTCCGTTTCTTACCATAAAATTCTACATTGCTTTTATTTCCCCTGGACCTTTCCTGTGAATTTTATGGTTGTTTTTCTAGCTCAAGGCTCATTACTGGAAACTATCGGCTTCCTGGGGCAGCACTGAAGCTCAGCAAGTAGCAGTGCTATCTCAAAGCTCCAGGGTTCTCAATTCTATCCTGATCTCGGGTTACTGTTTGTGCAGTTTCGCATGTTCCTCGTGTGTCTGGGTGTGTTTAATACAGACACGTGTGTTTAAGGTTCTCCTGTTCCCACTGACTTCCCAGAAACATAAAAATGGCAAGTCTTAATTGCCCTAAAGTTAATAAGTCTGTGCATGGTGCTTTGCCTTGAATCACCACTAAGATATTTATTTTCCTTAACAGTAACTTTTGCTAGTTTTCAATAACATAAATTAAACTAATCAGTAATAATGTGGGAACCCACTAAGCCACATTGCTTAAGAACACAGGCTGCTTAGCAACTGTTAATGTTACACTTGCTTTCATATGAACACACAGTGTTAGCACCTGGGTTTGGATATTGGTGCAACAAATGTGACTTCCGCTTTGCTTTTCCTTTCTAGCAATTGAACCTGAGCCATCAGTGCAACAGGACCAACAATCTCAAACAGCAGAATATGGTTACTGAACATGACTTAGCTTCATTTCCCCATTAATGATATTTTCCTCTTTTTTAAATAAGCTTTATCGTCCTGATGCAGCTTTATTACATTGTGATCATTGATTTAATTCTTTCTTCCTCACAACAATAGGTCTTCTATCACCACCCAGAATAACAATCACAACAGTCCCAGCTGCTGCAGCATTTGGGTCAAATCAAACACTGCAGGGATGTCCAATCTTATCTGCCAAGGGCCACTGCGGGTACAGGCTTTCACCTCAACCAAGCAGTAGCCACACCTTCCACCTGTTTCAATCGCTGATCTCAAAAAAAAAAAAAAAAAGAGTTGATGTTCTGATAATTAAAAGACTTTTTCCACCACAGGTAAATGTCAGTCCAAAATCCTCCATAGGTGTTTAACTAGGTTGAGATCTGGCAGCTGTGAAGGTCAGGGCAGATGATTTATATTATTTTCACCCTCATCAAACCATTCACTGAACCCTTTTACCATGTGGATGGGGGCGGGGACATCCTGGTAAAGACCACGCCCATAAGGAGAGAAATGTTTCATCTTAGGATAAAGGTTACCATCAATCAAAGACTTGTGTATTGATTCACGCTAATTGATATGAAATGCATTTAAACATCAGCAAAACAGTGTCACCAAATTTTCCTATGATTTGTCATTTGTATGATCTTGTATTTATTTAATTAAAAATGTTGACATGATTTGTACAGGATGTGGTGTTTCTACAGTAGAATTAGATTATGTGTGCTTTCCTCCAGCTTGTGTTTTGATCACACCTCTGATCTGCCCTCGTCCTGTCCACAAAGAGCCTCACCTAGTTAAGGAGCCCTGGCTTATTAGATTTTGTGCTGCTGAAGTATCTGAGAGAGCCAGAAGAGGAGTACAGCATATGGACGTAGACTTGTGTGCTGCCTAATTACGGGCATTATCTCATTTGCTTTTGTAAGACACTGTTGTGCCATCTTCCATTTATTTAATTACGCTTTTCACATATTGGCAGGGACCATTTGGACTGAAAATCCAAATCCACATGGGGGGATGGGGTGGGACTGTACTGTCTGTAAAGAAAAAAAATGGCTTTTTCAGTAATGTGGAGCAATTTGTCAAGCAATTAGCTGCACTAATTAAATTTTTGTAGCTCTAATCAAACGAATATGTTAAAACATTCTTGGTGCCGCCAGTCCACTGTCTGCTCACATTTAACTTGATGGTTTAAAAGAGGCTCCTACTCTGCCTCCCCACTTCACTTAATCACCTCATTTGCATTTTATATTGGTAAATCAAATTAAGCACCCATAGCTTTTAGCTTGATTGACTATGGCCAGGGCTGCTCGTGTGGGACTTTTCCGCTGAAAATTAGACCAATTTTAATGTGCACCGAGCACTGCTTCCCGCATTCAGCAAATCACATTCACTCAGCTAATTAAAATGATTTTCCCTGTTGTATATGTGTGTGTGTGTGTGTGTGTGTGTGTGTGTGTGTGTGTGTGTGTGTGGAGTGAGTGAGTGTGTGTGTGGGCTTGATAGCTTTGCCCACCTGGTGTTTCCTGTGTCCTTTTCATGATTTTATGACGGAGGTTTTGCTTTTCATCCTGCTGGCCTGTATAGATTCTCATCCACTTTTCTAGTCAGTTTATTTGTTTATTTATTTATTTATTTTTTGGTCATCTTTTGTAAAAACAGACTTATGTGAGGGATTCGATCAATATTGAAATATTATATATTTGAAGAGTTCAGATGCAAAACCCAGCAAGTCCACTGAACAATTTTACAGAGAATTTTACCTGGAAAAGGCTTATTTTGAGCAATCTGATATTTTGTTCAGTGCACCTTAACCATTCCATGCCAAAAAAAGAGAAATAATTGAGGTATTCACTTGTATCATTGTTTTAAAAGAAAAGAGGTCAAGTGGACTTACTGGGTTTTGCATCTAAACTCGTCATTCGTTCCTTCATTCATTCATTTCCTAATCCGCTTAATCGCGGTAGGGTCACGGGGAGGCTGGTGCCTATCTCAGCCAACTCTGGGCGAGGGCGAGGTACACCCTGGACAGCTCGCCGGGCCATTATAGAGCCAACACTCACACAACCATTCATACTCACACTCACACCTAGGGGCGATTCAGATCAGCCAAATAATTATTATTTTTTTTATTCCACAAACTGTCATTTAGAGTATTTAACTACAGACAATAACATCAAAAATTCAGGTCAATTCCAGAATTGCTGAAGCTTCCACAGATCATCATCGATTATCCATAATTTTACAGTGGGTGCAGGAAACTGTTATTTGTAGGCCACTGATCACCTAATCAGCTCATCATTACATAAAATGAGATGTTCTTGTGCTGACACCGAAAGTAAATGGTTGCCATGCACAGACGTGCTGATTTAAGGGGGAAATACTCTATATATGTTACCATTAACATTTTTTAAAATATTTTTTATTATTTTGCTTTTAAAGTAACATAATATAGAACTATCTGTTGTTTATGAAGTAATACAAATTTATTCTTAAATCCACAAAACACTGTATTGTAATACGAATCCAAAATGTTGCCACTTCTTATGTGCTTTGTATTGGTTAAATGGCAACTGTTACATGGTTTGGGAACATTGAATAGCACCACCAGAATGCTAAACAATAAAGATAATAATAAAAAAGGAGAGAGAGAGAGAGAGAGAGAGAGAGAGAGAGAGAGAGAGAGAGAGAGAGAGAGAGAAAGAGAGAGAGAGAGAGAGAGAGAGAAAATGTTGGGGAAAATAATGTGGTCTTGTGGGAATAATCCTGGGTGGGTGAAATGGGCGCTGAGGCCTGGCGCGTCTGCCCGCATGCTCCCTGGGATGTGACAGTCAGCTTAATTGCAGCTTTTAGGATCATTACTGCTAGAATGTGAATGTCAAAATGGACAAGGCTCTCAGCCCCCTTGACAAACAAGCACCTACCACTCGGCAGCCTGAGCAACCAAAGATACAGAGAGAGAGAGAGAGAGAGAGAGAGAGAGAGAGAGACCTTTCTTTTTTCATTCTGGCTTAGGGGATGGACCCTTGGCATTGTGAGATTGCATGGGATTGGATATGAAAAAAAAGAGATGGCTGAATGATGTTTATTTCCTAGCATGTGGTGATTTTGTTCTGCATGTCTACTGATGCTTTAATATCTCTCTCTCTCTCTCTCTCTCTCTCTCTCTCTCTCTCTCTGTCTCTCTCTATATATATCTCTCTCTCTCTGTGTGTGTGTGTGTGTGTGTTTATCTCTCTTTCTGTCTGTTTAACGCATTTGTAAAGTGATTTAATAAAGAGTCTGCTTTCTTCTAAGACGTAATCAGTAACAGGTCTTTCAGATCATGTGAGGAAATACTTAGTAAAAGTGGCAGGCTCAAAGATGACTTGCCATGAGGCTCAAAGATGACTTGCCATTTTGAGCTTAAATGCTCAAAAAAAACAATACAAGAAGGTCCCGGGTTTGATTCCCAAGCTCAGGGTGCGTCTGTGTGGAGTTTTCATGTTTTCCACGTGCGTGTGTGGGTTTCCTCCGAGTACTCCCGTTTCCTCCCACAGTCCAAAAACATGCACAGTAGGCTAACTGGCTGTTCCATATTGCCCCTGGGTGTGAGTGCAAGTGTAAATGGTTGTGTGTGTGTTGGCCCTGCAGTGGCCTGGCGAGCTGTTCAGGGTGTACCCCGCCTTCACCCAGAGACGGCTGAGATGGGCGCCAGCCTCCCCACAACCTTAATTAGGATTAAGCGGCTTAGAAAACGAATGAAGAAAATGATACAGGTATATTCATGTTGTGCATTCCTTTGTCACCATATGGTTAATTAAAACATGCAAAAAAATTTTGAGCAAAAATAAACCATGTTAAGAAGTCCAACTGCCACTTTTCACAGAGCCAACTGCCCTCTGCCTATCATGCACAACTGAAGCGAGGAGGGATCAATTTCCCAGTACAACATGCATAATCACTGAAGTGCTCGTTCAATGGCTTTCAATCAAGCTTGTTTTTGTTTTTGCACGTCTGCACAGCTGTTTTGACGGCGGTGCTGACCAAAAAAACTGGTGGATCAGCTATAACAAAGGTCGCCACTCTCAGAATTCTATGAGCTGAAGAGAGACAGGGCTAAGTGTGTTTTTATTTTTGCTGGGGAGGAGAGTTGCTATGATAGGCACACACAAATATCAGCCGCTAAATGTGTGGGTGGCACATTGTGTGTGTGTGTGTGTGTGTGTGTGTGTGTGTGTGTGTGTGTGTGTGTGTGTGTGTGTGTGTGAATGATAAATGGCTTGAAATTGCTGCATAACTTTTGAAACCAGTATCATAGTATCATAGCACCGTCTATAAGAGACTTATTATTCTGTGGGCAATTATTTATAAGCACATGCACACCAAATCCTTAAATTCATGTCTTTAATTGCTTATTATTAATTGCAATTACACTTTATGCTTTTTATACAAATGCAAACGCCTATCAGGTAAGTATATACACTTACCGGCCACTTTATTAGGAACACCTGTGCAATTATCCAGTCACTCGATCGTGTCAAAGCAATGCAATGCCTCAAATCATACCGATACCAGAACTCGTGTTTTTGCATCAACTGTCCGGTTTTGGTGAGCCTGTACACACTGTGGCCACCGATTCCTGTTTCCTACTAACAGGATTGTAACCCAGGAACAGCAAAATGTGACACAAATGTCATCTCAGTGATGGGTTTGAGTACCAGATGGGCTCGTGTGAGTCAGTGAGACTGGCCAAAATGAAACTGGATCAACCTCAGTGACCACTGGTTGCAACCATGGGAGGGAAATGCATTTTTTACAGAGTTCAGCACATTCGAACCTTGACTGACAACACCAGTAGATCGTATATTGTGATCCAGGAACAGGAATCTGAGGCTACAGCATGTACACATTCACACAGACTGGACACAAAGGAGTGTAGAAACGGTCTGTTTCAGTGTCTGCGGGATGTTAAGTGTGATTTGTGCTGTTTTCACAGGATTGGCTGATAGGGTCATTTTACAGGTGTTTCAATAAAATCGCCTCATAAATGTCCGTACACCGTATTTGAATATTCTGATCACTATTACAACTAGTCTTCTGAAATCCACCTCTCTCTCTCTCTCTCTCTCTCTCTAACTCTCTCTCCCTCCTTCTCTCTCTCTCTCTCTGTTCCTAATTAGCTTCAATGAATGCTGGATTAATCTTTTTAGTGCTCTTTCAAGAGACTGCAAAGCCCAAATCCCCATACAGTGACTCAAGTGTGTCAGTGGAATGGCTCACAGGAGGTGAGGAGTACCTCACGGCTTTCAGAGTAAAAAGACGCATCTTACTCCAAGGTCTAAATGGTCCATGTGACTCTACTTGCAGTGTTAAATTGCCCTCCAAGCAAGCAAATAAATGATGGTGCATAATTTGCAACTCGGTAGAGGGAATGCACAGGTGAATTATTTGCACTGAAGATGCCAACTCGGCACAGCCATCAATCTCTTTCATGCTCGCTCATGAAAGTGCCAGCACGATAGAGTCGAGGCACAGAAACACATTGGTGGATGGGTTAAATACTAGAACACTAGGGATGTGCCCGGGTTCCTACAGAAAACCGACTGTGCGACCTCATGTAAAAATTAGAGGACGCATAATCACACGTCATAAAGAAAATATTTGGCCCCCATAAATATTCAGGATTAATTAGTTATCATTCGTTTCATGACATTAATGGAAGTCATGAATATACACGTGGGTTCGCCAAGGGTTCTTCGGAGAGGGGGTTTAGCTTCTGAAACACTTTCCGATAAAGAAATTCTCAATACCGTTATTGTATGGTGGACCAAAGAATCAAAGGAGGATGCCTTTTACGTTATTTTTGGATTTTCATGAAATTTCTACCAGAAGTGGGGCTTCGGACAAGGAAGATTCTGACAGATTTCTTAGATGATCCAGATCAAATTCTTTAACACTGTGAGATTTTTTTATTTATTTATTTATTTATTTTACCTTTTGATTCATATGGGGGATTGCTGTGCTTGACAGACGTTTGTGCTGTTCAAGTGCTTTTGTTTTAAAAGTGAAAAGATTCATAACTTGCATTTGAATATTGTATGATGATCATTTCAACAGTTTGTGACAGTCATCTTAAATCAATTTCCTTCAAGAAAAGCTCAGTCCTACGAGGGTCGCTGGGAGGCTGGAGCCTGTCTCAGCTGACTCTTGGTGAAGGCAGGGTACATCCTGAACAGCTCACCATTCCATCACAGGGCAACAAGCATGCACACACACACACACACACACACACACACTCTCTCTCTCTCTCTCTCTCTCTCTCTCTCTCTCTCTCTCTCACTTTCTCTCTCTCACACACACACACACACACACACACACAACTAGGGGTAATAAAGGGGAATATCCAATTAGCCTAATGTGCATGTCCTTGGACTGTGGGAGGAAACCAGAGCGCTTGGAGGAAAGCTCAAACCAAATTTTATCACCAAATTCTGATTTATTAAAATTTCATGAGATTAAGACTAATTGCTTAGCAAATTTTATAGAAGACAATTATAAACATGTAAACAATTCGCATCCACTGGAACCACAGTGAATAATGTGTGCTTGTATGGTACAAGGAGATGTACTGCTAGTAGTGTATACTTTACCATATATTAAATTTGTAATGCAATTTTATTCATTTATAAAAAACAGAGTAGAATTTAAATACTATATTCTGTATTATCATCATTAATGGATAATTGTTTCTCAAACATCAAAGGGCTCAGTCCTATTATTATATTATAGAATTATCTGCACTTTTCCTACAGATATCAGCATTACTGCAAATACAAGACTAATTGCCATAATGGGAATTGGGATGGAGATGGGGTGTGTAGAGAAAGGAACCATAGACCTGATTGCCCTGGATGCAATCTCCAGAGTAATGTTGGTGAAAGCTCTCAGTACATCTGCCTGTTCAACCCTACAGAAATACTTCCCTGAAGATGAATTATAATGCAGCCCAATGTCACAACCTTGGGTAATATATCACATTTCAACTCTTTGGCTCCTTTGGGAATTTCATTCACTTTTATTCACATAAAAATGATTAAATGTGTTGCATGTCAATCAGATGAAGTTCAGCTGAATGGCCGTTTGGATTCTCAGTATAAAGGAGAATCATTCCTGTGGTATGCATCACTCTGGAAAAAATGGTTCTTAAAGGGTTCTTTTAGGGTTTTATTTGAATAGTTATGGGTTAATAACTTCCAATAGCAAGGAAAACTACTGTAATCTTGGGTTGTACATAGACCTTAGACCCTCCCCAGAAAAAAAACAAGTGTTAAAGGTACCCATTCAGTAGTGAATCTGAGTTCATTTTGGCTGAAGACAAAGGTTTCCTGGCAAAACCAACCCAGCTCACAAGCTTAGTATTTCTTATTCACCTGTTTTACATTATGTTTCAGATCTGTGCATGACCGAAGGAGCGATCTTGCATATTATGCATGATAACTTGGCAGTGCAGCAATGATTCGTAGAAATCATTCAAGCTGCCTCTGTTGGGCCCTTGAGCAAGGCCTTTAACCCTCAATTGCTCAGTTGTATAAGAAAAAAAATTGTAAGTCACTGCCAATGTCTGCCAAATTCCATAAATGTAAACAAAAAATAAAAAGATGGCAATATCATTACTAATATCATTGTGCCGGTGCAGGGGTCATTGACACTCACGTACAGGAGTAAGCAAATGGTTTTAGAAAGACACTGTGTCTGATTTCATTTATTCCCAAGAGAATAAATGAAATCTGTAGTTCATGTTTATTTATTGTGCCTGGTAAGTGAATAGGCAACTTTAAATCAGTAGTGTCCAGTGCTTTTATTAAATGTATATAAATGTTGCACTAAAATATTTGCTTATAATATGCTAAATGGACATTCTGAACATATTTATTGCTACCAGGATGATAAATATTTACCTTTAATCTGCAATTATCAAGAATCCTGCAATGGAAATCTTCATGTCTCTGAATGATTGTTGATAGAGTGTACATTAACTATCTTCTGATAATGGTATTTATCTCTTGCTTCAACCCAAACCCCTCAAAAAGAGAGTAGCCCCAATTTAAAAAAACAATCCCACAATATTATGCTAAATCTTTTAATGCCAAGGCAGTGTATGTTTTTATATAACAAGTTAAACAGTAAGCACACAGGCATGATACATGCCACAATAAGCAATGTAGGAGTCTAGTGTTGGTATAACATACTACACATCAGAAATATGCTTTCAGACCAGTAATAGCAGGTGAATTGAGTATCAAGGTACTTTTGCTAGCAGTTCATCATCATACCCAGAAAAGTTGCCGAGTGTTATGTTTGTGTGATTACAAATATGCTAAAAGAAAAGCGGAAGAGAAATGGGTTGGGATTTGAGGTAGAAAGTGTGCAGACATTAAACACTGTGTATGGAGTTGCTAGTATTCACGCCGCTCTCAGAAAGAAAAATATTACTGTCAAAAAACGTGACACTCATGTTCCACAATGCCTGATTCTGAAGTCAGTGATTCTGACTTTATTACGACCAACAGAATCAGCTCAGGGGTGGAAGAACAGTCTCATTTTGTATTTGGACGTTTTACACAGAACACTGGGGCAGAATAAAGGCACAACGTTCCCACTATGACCAGCTTATGTGAAAGTGATAAAGATATTTTTTTATCGCTGTGCCAATGTTTAAATGATGCTATTACCATAATATTCCTGAAATGAGCAGCTATTTAGTCTTTAACCCTATCCAGGTGTTTCACCTCCTCGTCTGAACACTCTGATTAAACAGATTGGGTTGTAAAGCTGTGAGTTTCATGCTAATATTTTCATGCCATCATTGCCTACATGCCTGTCATCTTGTAGATTGCTAACTAGCAGTGCCGAGCCTCTGCAGTGACTCGAAGCAGGTGCATTATATTACATTATATTACAGTTACAGTACTGCACTCTGGAACCAGTGCTTGTGATCTCCACTAATCCTACATTAGATTTCTCATTAATATGTCACTGAGTTTTGCTGAGAAATAGTGTGTAAGAATTTTTTTTTTTTTTTTTTTTTTTAATGGAGCTCACAGAAAAATCTGACTCTTATTACTTATACATAAAATAGTTCATAGTTTTCCCTATTAATCACCAGTATACCACACTGGAACAACTGAGACCCGTGATATCAATGCAGCCTACAACCTCTAACAGTGGAGACTGGGTTGCTTTTAACTATGCACTCACATACACATGATGGATGTCTCATACATCTTGAATCTGTTGTGCAGATCCTCAGAAATTAATGCTATGAGCTCAAAAGATGCAGTACACACATGAACCGTGGGGTCAGTGCAGGGCAGCATGGAGATGTGATGTGAAGATTTAAAGCAGGCCAGCATGCTGGCATACTGGTAAGCATGTCTACCTCATAGCAAGAAGGACCTGGGTTCAAGTCCCAGACTCGGGCATTTTCGTTGAGCTGGGCAGGACGTACCCGGAGATAGGCTCCAGCCTCCCCATGACCCTAATAGATTAATCATTTCAGCAAGTGAGTATGTGAGGTTTTAGTCATAGATATAGTATAGATAGACCACACGTGACCAGGATTGAGGTGCCCAATAAGCCCTGGTTTCCAGTAGTGGCAAAACAGTGTTGCCAAATTGGTGAAGTCATGCTGTGGGGTTAGATGCACAAATCATTTTGTAAATGCCAGTCTTGGAAGATGTCACATTTTATGCATAGGTGGTGTTATACACTAGTTCTCCATAGTTAGCGGGTACTACCTGCTAAAATGGGATTTTTTTTTTTACTCAATTTACTGACTATATTTAAAATACAATTTCTTCTATTCAGTCCTTTTATCATGAATTTAATGAAACTGTAACTCATTTGTACAGTAAAAAGTTTATAAACATGTAACAGTATAAAAATGAGTCATACTAGATAACTTCCATAACAACCTCAGACATTTTCTCCGAGCTTTACATAATCTTCAGAAGCATCACAGCTCAGTCTATACAATGGAGAGCCATAAAACAAACACCAATATTGATATTATAACCTGTAGGTACATTTAATATCAGGACTCACATGATCAATGGTTGTTTCTATGGGGACTTGGAACACTGAGCAACATCCTGGTAATAAATTTAGCATGACAGTGATATGAGAGTTTTAGAGAGTAGCAAAACGAGCCATTGACAAAATCTCTAGGTCTCATAGTTACTGAGAAATGAACGGAAACTGATATCTCAGTGACTGACAATGAATTGCATCTTGCCTTTTGCCACTACTGGAAGTTGCTGCCGATTGGACATGGTGGCCTTCACTAGCCCCATTGGGTGCACGGTCTATGTATTCTATGTATATGGTTTAAGTAGTCAGTATGTTTAAGTCATAGACACAAACACAAGACCGGCATTGTTCAGTATAACGCATGTATTCAGAACATGCCAAAGTTGCCACCATGTAACCAGAGATTGGTCCGGATCGGTGCAGCCTCTGCTGTACAGCGGAACTTGTTTCAGTCCGTTGTCGTGAAGAGGGAGCTGAGCCAAAAGGCAAAGCTCTCAATTTACCAGTCGATTTACCAGATTCACCTATGGTTACAAGCTTTGGGTAGTGACCGAAAGAACAAGTGGCTGAAACGAGCTTCCTTCACATGGTGGCAGGGCTCTCCCTCAGAGAAGAGTGAGAAGCTCGGCCATCTGGGAGGAAATTGGAGTAGAACTGCTGCTCCTCTGCGTTGAGAGGAGCCAGTTGAGGTGGCTCGGGCATCCGATCAGAATGCCTCCCGAACGCCTCCTTGGTGTGGTGTTTCGGGCATCTCCAACAGGGAAGAGACCTCAAGATAGACCCAGAACACACTGGAGGGACTATGTCTCCCGGCTCGTCTGGGAACGCCTCAGTGTCCCCCATGAAAGAGCTGGAGGAGGTGGTTGGGGAGAGGGACATCTGGACCTCACTGCTTAGGCTGCTGCCCCTGCGACCCGACCCCGGATCAAGCAGGAGGAGATGACTGTTATACTTGCTGGTAAAATACCATGATAAAAGTAAAATTAAACAAATATTTGGACTTTAAATTTTTTTTGTTTTTGGTTTTTTGTTATGAAAACGAGAATAAATAATGAAGAATGCAATTATCCTGTAGATGCAATACTTACAAGTGAAATGTTATTCCTTGCGATTTAGAGAGACTATTCCTCTTGTTGAAGCAAGCTGAGACACAGCAGTCAACACCCGTCTTATTGGAATGGCAGATTAGATAGATTTCGTCCTTAGTAATGGGGCAGCCAACAAAGGCACATCATGTGAGGGTATTGCCTGGTCTTGTGTTTATGTCAATGGTTTAATTAAGCTCTATGCAGTTTAAGTTCTGTGGTGTGCCCTGGAGTGGAATCCTCCAGTCAAATTGTGTAGTACACGGGCAAGTAAGTGACCAATAACGTTCACGATGCTGCTGGTTGTCTGTGACCCTGTGGTTAAAAAGCAACAACATCTCTGCCCTATTTCCTCATTTGAATAAGTAAAAAAAAAAAAAAACAGCGTAAACCTTCAAAACACACCATTTATACTTTAATATAAACATTTAATGTTTTTAGTGAAGTTTTTCTACATTTATGCAACCTAGCATAATTAAAACATTAACCCCGTGCTGCCCCGAGCATGACATGATTTTAATGTAAACAATACATGTGTGTAAGTAACACTGACCATCTGAATGACTGTGAATTCAATGCCACCGGGCGGCTGCGCCTGAGACCCAACAATGTCGCTTTTGAATCATATTCTGATTATTGGTGAGCAGGTGAAACAGGATAGCAATTGATAGTGAAGAAGCCATTGGACAGTGAGCCCTGAGATAAGGCTGATTATGTGTTTTCAGATGTCCTCACCTGTGGGGCCTGGGGGCCCCTGTCTTTCTCCTTTTGAGATTGAACCTGTCCTTCCTTCTCCACCTTCCCCCTGCTCTTTATAAGCATCATTATCAGCCCTAAATTGGCTGTGATGAATAAAGGGTAATACTATTGAATCCTAAAGCATTAGTGCATGGCTGTCCCAGTCGACTGGTTCCACGAACAAATGATTAAGGTGTACGCTTGTTTAATTTTTTATAAGTGCTATCTCTGTTGGCTATCAGCCAGGAAGGTAGCAGCTGAATTGGGCTTTTCCACTGCTTTTAAAACAGAACCTTATGTATATATTGTTAAAGCCTTTAATTAAGCATGTGACTTTTATTCCTCGACCAAAAAGACTGTCCCCTTCTAGCTGTAAAGAAGCAGAGCATTTTCTCTCTTTGTGCATGGTGATAAAGGCTACTGGAGCAACGTGACTCCTGTTATTGTCGGTTTTATCTGGGATCTTGCCCTGGACGTGAAGGGCTTTGACCTGCCACCTGTTATGGCCAGTGAACGCTCCAGAGCTTCTTATCAAGATTTCTGGAAATTGGGTCCAGATGTCAGATTTGTAATCCCCGAGTAAATTAAATTAACCACCAGGCTCAAGTTTATTAGCACTCATGTCACTGTTCGACATATGAGGTGAAAATTTTTCCTTACATTTCCTGAATCATGGACCAAATTCAAGCAGTAAAAAACTAAATATACAAATTAGCTTTGTGCCATGTAATGTTTGGGAACACTGTCTTAAAAATAAATTTGAACATGAAATATAGTGGGATTGGTTCACTGTGTATATCCATATTGAGTCATGGAATTAACTTGTGCAACTTAGAATTACGGTAATCAGCTTCCATGCCCTGCGATGGTCTGGCGAGCTGTCCAGGGTGTACTCTGCCCTTGCCCAGAGTCAGATGAGATGGGTGCCAGCCTCCCAGCGACCCTAATTAAGATTACGGAATGAATGAATCAGTTTCCATGCCTTGTGGTTCTTTCTTTAAGCATGTTTGCACATTTACAGCATTTGGAAAATTCCTTTATTCAGCATGACCTACATTTTTAAATCTCATTTATAAAGATCAGCAGTTGAGGCTTAAAGGCCTTGCTCAAGGGCCCAGCAGTGGCAGCTTAGTGTTACTGGGTCTTGAACCCGCAACCTTTTTTTATTTTTTTATTTACTGTATTAATCCCGCAAGTGGAATTTGTCTCTGCATTTAACCCATCCAGAGTGAGCACACACACATAAACAGTGAGCACACACACACACACACACACAGACTAGGTGCAGAAGGTTGCCACACACTGTGACACCCAGAGAGCAGTTAGAGGTTAGGTGCCTCGTTCAAGGGAAGGTGCTGCTCACTCCCCCACCACCCCTCATTTTTCCTGCTGGTTTGGGAATTGAACCAGTGATCTTTAGATCCCAAAGCAGCTTCACTAACCATTAGGCCACGACTGCCCCAAGATCTGATCAGTAACCCGCCACACAAAGAGGAACATTCATTTTACAAAAATATGGCCTCCTTGATGTTTAAGTGGTAAACACACTAGAGGTGTGATAGAAAAGTGACTGATGTGAATATCAGGCTGTCGCGGCTGTCAATTTTCATTCGCAAATTTGCCGTGCAGCATTCATGGCATCGCATTTTGTTCGCCTGGTTTGAAAGCTCATCGCAAAAATTTTCAGACATGTTTGAAATTTCCACAAATGTCACAAAATGATGCTCTGATGTGGAGTTCACAAGGAAAAGGTGACAAGTTGGAGATTTCCATGCGGAAAGTTTGAGACTTGCAGACATCCTCCATATTCTGTATATATTTTGTCATCATTCGTATTTTATTCGCATTTTGTTCGCATGAATAATGCTTGAATAAAAAGCGAATGGTTTGAGAACAAAAAGCAGACAGAACGCAGCTGATTTACAACAAGAGATTCGCTTTGTTTCGCCAAACATCCACAAGCGAATCACAAATTACTTGCAAATCCTTCTTGTGGCTTTCACACGATATAATTATTTAAGCCGCAAAATATTCGCTTGCATGTGGAGTCACAAAACATCTTGACACGAAATTTTAAAAAATTGCAAAAAAATCTATTTGC
Source organism: Neosilurus mollespiculum (assembly GCA_030014195.1). NCBI lineage: Eukaryota > Metazoa > Chordata > Actinopteri > Siluriformes > Plotosidae > Neosilurus > Neosilurus mollespiculum. The sequence continues at coordinate 28,464,489 of JAQMYF010000025.1, forward strand.
ATCAGTCACATTTCTATCACACCGCTAGTGTGATCACCGCCTTACATTTATGACATGAACTTACTGTATGCAGTAGGTATATAGGGCTTTTTTTGCCACGTTGGTAACACACTATATCATATGTGAATTATGTGATTTGTGTTGCCTTGGTTTCTGAGATATTATCTTAGACAAGTATGCAGGCTCTATAACACAAGATAAGGAGCCATAAGTCTCATGCAAATTGTCACAGCATTTCCATAACAAGAAGAGTTATGAAAAAAGTCATGAATACAGTCTGAATAAAAGCTAAACTTAACATTTCTTTTTTTTTTTTTATTTGAAGAAGAAGAAGAAGAAGAGCAAAAGGGCAAGGTAAATTCCAAGAAAACTTGTGACATGTAAATATGTGATCTGTAATCTGGCATTTAAATTGCTGTGCATTCATTACATCTCTCACAATGATTACAAAAAACACGTCATGGTCCTTATGTTTCCCGTCAGTGTTACCATTACCTACAAAAAAGCAAAAGTATATGTTCATTAGGAGCAAGACTTCCCAGATAAAGGTTTCCTTAAAGGTGAATAAAGCTATAAATGTATTATCTTTTCATTTGTTTGAGGAATCTGCTTTTCATTTGCATCATTGGGATACAGACTAATATTATTACACAGCAGTCAAGATATAAATCACTGCAAGGGTATGTCGCTCCACATATTTTAATAATAATCTGATAAAGTGAATACATTATAATCTCAGCCATAATTCAAAATATTCCAGTTACTGGTGTGATTCTAACTATTGCCCTTATTTATCGAATGGGATTAACACAACCAATACAAAGTAATCTCACTAGGGTGATTGCAGTGAGTGGTTGGAGAAGTTAAAGCCAAAGTTTCTAAAGGAACACTTGGTTTTAAGCCATCAACATGTCACATGTCACCCACACACACATACGCACGCGCTACCCGCACGACGTGCTTATCACAGCCTATGTCATGTCACACTTGCCCTCCAAGTGCACATCGAGAACCCACACAGTCCTGACACACTCCATGATTGATCATATATACCAGTTCAGTAAGTACAACATGGTGCAGAGGTCTGAGTTGATTACTGAGAACTTTTATTTCCATTTTTCCCCAGTTATTACAGAGTAATGATCATTTCTACTCATGTTCATTTTTTTTCTAGGTGTTTGAAGGGAAAATATGATAAGAAGATGGAATGCATTTCACTGAATACTTAGTGATATCCACCAAGAATGAGAGGAAAGCTGTTTTAGTATATACTACATAGGTAGTGTATGGGTAGCTGTTTTAGTATATACTACATGGTTAGCAGAACTCGGAGTAGAACCGCTCCTCCTTCGCGTTGAGAGGAGCCAGTTGAGGTGGCTTGGGCATCTGATTAGAATGCCTTCCGAACACCTCCCTGGTGTGGTGTTTCGGGCATATCCAACCGTGAAGAGACCCCGGGGCCGACCCAGAACACGCTGGAGGGACTACGTCTCTCGGCTGGTCTGGGAACGCCTTGGCGTCCCCCCAGAAGAGCTGGAGGAAGTGGCTGGGGAGAGGGACGTCCGGACCTCACTGCTTAGGCTGCTGCCCCCGCGACCCGACCCCAGAAGAAGCGGAAGAAGATGAATGAATACATGGGTTACTCTGTACTATATATGTTATATTTTTATATTTTTCATTGATTCAAGCATTCTACTGGCTTTGCAGAGTGGGTTCTAGAACTAGTAGTAGTACTACCACAACATACTACACCAGAACAGCGAGATCTGATAGGTCTACTATCTAGGCATTCAAAAACATTAGTGGATAATAAATTAAAACAATGTATGTTCATGGTTTATGATTTCACTTAAAGCAGGCGATGTCATCATTGTCGCACTTTACAAATGAAAAAATTTACCTTGAAAATCTTGTTTTGGTTTACTTCTCTTGTGTTTCCACATAGTATGTACTAAAACTTTGAAGGGGTTTTTAAAAAAAACCCATTATGGATTGCTTGTTACCACATCATGATCCTGATATGCCTCGATCATATTCTGACACTGGAGGAAATCGGAGAACATTGGTTCACATCGGAGAACATCAGAGGACACTGTAGAATTTTTAGGAAAACTTCAGGGAAGAATTACATATTTTGGGACTGATAAAAAATTCTTAGTATGTGTGTGTGTGTGTGTGTGTGTGTGTGTGTGTGTGTGTGTGTGTGTGTGTGTGAGTGTGTGTGTGTGTGTGTGTG
>JAQMYF010000025.1:28469707-28480336 GCA_030014195.1 Neosilurus mollespiculum
TTCGGGAGGCATTCTAATCAGATGCCCGAGCCACCTCAACTGGCTCCTCTCAACGCGAAGGAGCAGCGGTTTTACTCTGAGTTCCTCCCGGATGACAGAACTTCTCATCTTATATTGCTGAAATACGGATTTAAAATATAATTTAATTAAATAGATTAAAGAATTTTGTCAGAGAACCTAATAGATACAGGTATGAATAGAACTTGATGTGTATATAGCAAAAGTAAAACATTCAGTATGGCTTCATTGGACAATGTCAGTTGATCACTGCCATCATGATTCAGGGCAATATAATCCTAAAGCTATTAAATACTTTACCAGCATGCTTGATATTCACTTTGATTCAGTAAACATGAGACAAAGGCACATATTAAAATCCAACATTTTGAATGACTGTAAAAATACAAGGGACAACGTATGTCCTCACAATGCCTTCAAATTTAATAGTGTTTAAATGCCACTTACAAACCTCCCATTATTGTGTAAATGATCCCAAATATACCATAATTCCCTGTAAACCATCTGCTATTAGCATGGACTGTTTAACAGTTGTGGGCTGAGCTCATGTTGTGACTCTGTGGTCAGGCGTTGGACCTTGGGGACGGATTGCTTGCCTGGCTCACAATGTAATCAGGTCTCATCCAGGAGAGTGTGATTGTTGTGCAGAGCCTCCTCCAGGTACAGTGGTGCTTTTGTTCCGGCCAGTCGACACACTGAATGCAGTCCGGGAGCCCCGACAGACCCCGGGAGCCATTCTATCAGGAGGCTTTGTGCTATCCAGCAGCCCCTATTCTGCCCCGACCAAACACTGGAGAACAGAGCTGGCATTTTACACAAGAGCATTTTGCTCCATTCAAGTTCAGCGCCTCTTAAAGTGTGGATACAAAAACATTTCATTAATGGTATATATCGACAAATAATGTAAATTGCAAATCAATTTGTTTTATATTGAATGAAATTCTTCTGTAGCTGTTAGGAAGTCGTTATCAGTTTGCTAGTTTGCTTGATGGTGTTGTTGTTCCTATTTTTATTCATTATTGTTTTGTTTGGTTTTGTTTTTTTACTAGATCTTGGAATAAACCTGCTGTTGGAATTATTCTGCAAATGTGTATGACTTCTGTAGTATATTATCTTGTGTGATCCCCAAAGTGTACCAACTCTTAATAAAATATTTAAACACGTATGGCTCTCTCCAAAACCTTTTGTTTTCTTGTGTTTCATTTATTACCTTAATATGGGTGCCAATTATAATAAACATATAAGCCTATATGTCATTTACTTTTCCAAGAACGTGTACCTTTAATTAACAGGGAACCTGTATCACCTAAAAACTAGTACTTATTGAACTAAACATGAATGGTTGTTAATATGTAATGAGTGTTTAATATAAGTAATGCACAATCAATTCTGCAAAGTAATGTTTTCTGTACAGGATAATGGGAAGGTCTCTCCTCTTGTCCTCCAAAGACTTCTATTTGTTTACGGAAAAACAGACACATTATGTAATATTTGAGGAGGCCTAACTTGAGCTATAATGCACATAATGGAACAAGCCTTATCTTCCAAGCAAGCTGTCTATAGTCCAGTTGAATTAAATACAAGACACTCAAATTGGGATGGAACTAAAACCCATCAAATACAACCAAATGACCGACATACACACAAGCTCGACCTTAAGTGCATTTTCAAAGTCCAGTGAAACCCAAAGTCACATCTTTCTACGTTTTATATTCTTGCTAAAGCATTCTATATAAACACTTCCAGGCATTAAAAAGTGACCTGTAGCTTAAGTGGAAGCCCCAGCAGCCACTCAAGCTGAATTCAGACCAAACTAGGCAATCAGAGGATTGTGCGACACCAAACAACATGGTTCTCCACCTTACTATAAAAGTGTAGGCACTAAGAATGCTAAAATCTATTGTGCTTAGTACATTTATTACTTGTATTTACTTGCAACCTTTTAAATCAAATAAAGTAATATAATTGGACCGCAAGTACAACTAGTCTAAAAGCACTCAACACTCTACACTAGTTCTACTGTTTGGTGCCTTTATTTCTGAAATTGTCCTCATGTGATCGATAACAACCCCAATATTACTGAGAATTCGTAAGCATTTGTGTTGAAATGTACACAAACAAAAACAGTGTATGGGTTTAACACATGCAGGGAAATCGGATGTTCAACAGATCATGGCCTAGGTTTCCCTGAAGTTAAGATGTTCTTGTCAGGAAAAGAGTGTTTTCAAGGTGATTATGAAAATTAGACTATTGTTACACCAATGCTTTGAGGGGAAACTCAGTCCATACTGATTATTCTTATTATATCAAGACTGCTTGCAAATAATAATTAAAACGAGCTGTATAATGCCATGAGAGATGAATGTATTGGGGTTTATAGCCTACAGTCACTTTTCCTAAGATTTAATTCGGGGAAAATGAAATAATACAAATTTGCTCTCGCACCTTATACTTTTACTTGTCATTTGGTTGATTTAATAACTTTTCCACTGGATAATTCAAAGTTAAGCAGTATATAAATTAATTTCAGCTTTTCTAGATGAATATAAAAATCTGGCATGATAAGTAAGTTTCCAAAATGCGCCCGACGCGTTTAAATTGCTTCGTTCGTCAAACTTTTATTGTTGAAATGTTCCTGAAGATCTACATATGGCGTTTCTCGATACATCATTTATTTTTCAGTCAAAACGACAGGACACATAAAGTCCGATATAGATCATCCGGAGTCGACAGTGTAAATTTCCTCTTTTTTACTTCAGCAATTAAAGATAGTACACAAAAGTGGCAGGTCGTTGGACAATAAATAATAAATTATATTTAATATAGAAACAAACAAAACAAACAAAAAAGATTTCCGCTGTATGACCCGACAATTTAACTTAAAACTATACACATCTTTGGGAAATAATAATAATAATAATAATAATAATAATAATAATAATAATAATAATCTCGGACGGACACATACACGTAAATTTCCCACGCAGCTTGTGGTCGAATAGAGGTATACCTTGTTGCAATGCTTTAGTAGCCTACTTGGGCTTGAAGAGATACAATATAACTAAAAAAAAAAAAAAAAAAAAAAAAAAACAGCTGCAGACCTAATAAAAGCGGTTAGACTCGGCTGCCAGGCCGTCCTCACACTTTCAATAATCAGTAAATAAATCTCAGTTCGAGTTGTATTAGAGAAGCCGATTGACGAGTCAGCAGTTTGTTTGGGCCGCTCATGCTGCGCTGGAGGATTCAGGGTCCTCTTAGGTCTCCTTTTCCTATGAGCTTCACTCAAATGTGACAACAACAAAAAAAAAGAAAGAAAGAAAAAGAGCAAAAACGTCTCGGGTAGTTTGGCAAAAACAATGTAGCCGACCAGTTCCACCAGTTCCTGCCCCTAAAAGTCGGAGGAAAGGACATTTTGACATTTCGGACCCAGTGTAGGTCTACTTCCGCCGGATGTTAGCGACTTCCGGTAACGCATGTCTTCTCGTGAAGTGTCTTTTCGCCAGAGCGCCTTTCGTTCCCACGATTGTCATCACAGTGTATAAACTCGACCAGGGGCTTGTTTGGATAAAGAAGCCCCGCGTAATTGGTGGTCTTGTCGGTGATATTCGGGAGTGTAGCCTCGGTGAAACAGGGACTCGACGACCTTGGCGACCTGTTTTCCCTCCGATTATGGAAAGGAAGATTAATCCGAATCGTCTAGGCCTCGATGGGACTGGCCACCATGCTGTTTGGTGTATCTGGCAGTTGCGAGGACATGGACGCCACTTCACTCCCTGTTGAATTCGAGCCTGGTCCTCCTTCAGAAAAATTCACCTAAAATAAAAAAGATTATGATGATGACGACTATTATTATTATTATTATTATTATTATTATTATTATTATTATTATTATGAGGACTATTATTATTGTTATTATTATTATTGTTATTATTATTATTATTATTATTATTATTATTAAGTTGTAATTGTAGCTCTCAAGGCTTTTGTGCGCTTTTACGCACGGACACTACGCGCTCTCACCAGTTGCTGAAATGCCGGTTGGTCGATGTCGCTCTGCAGTGCAAAATCGCTCAGGACCTTCCAGGGTGGCTGATAAGTCTGCACCTCCACCGGGTTCGCCTGTATTCCACCGTCGTGTCTCTCTGGACTGGTGGCCACCATTGGAGTTCCTGTCATTCCTTGGATGTTCTGCAGAAAGCAGAAATTAACCATCACCTTTACAAAAGAAAACGCATGCAGCCTATTTAAATAAATGCACTCACACCTTAAGGTATGCACACACACACCGAATCACGTGTTTATTTTTGTAATGTTTTTTGGTTTCGAGCCTGCCTGATCACTCACCGTCTTGTCGTTGGGTTGCTGTTGTTGGAGTTGCTTCATCAGCAGACTGCGCTTCTTGTCCTTGCAGCGCTTGTTCTGAAACCAGACGCGGATGACCCGCGGGCTCAGTCCAGTCATCTCCACGAGCTGCTCCTTCATGAGCGCGTCGGGCCTCGGGTTCGCGTTGTAGCACGTGCGCAAAGTGTGCAGCTGCTTCTCGTTGAGCACCGTACGCACGCGCGTCGTCTTCTCGGGCTGCTTGTGCACGTGCGGGCGCAACGCGGGCTGCCGCGCCGAGATTGGCTCTGCTACAAAAAACAAACAAAACAAACAAACAAAAAAAAAACAAACAAACACCAATTAGGAATTAGATCAATAAATATGACGTGTGGTTTTAATTTCCTGTAAATGTGACAGATGGGTGCTGTCTCGTCCAAAGAACGCAACAAGAGGAATAAGAATAATAGGGCTAATAAATAGCTAATAAATGTGACTGCGACGTATATATTTGTGACAAGCAAGCTGCTTATTACACAGAGTGCCAAAAGATGTGACAAATGTCCAAATACTGCAGACTTTTCGAAAAGGGACAACAGAAATTTCATCAGAATGATGTGTTTACGCATGTGATCCAAAGTCATATAAATAATAATGTTTGATAAACAATTTGTTCCAAATCTGATCCATGCGCAAAGTGAGTTCTGCTTCATTTCCTGCTAAAATGTTCTAAAAAAAAGAATTTTACATTTTGCCCAATTGATCCAATGGGATCGTATGGATCTGTGGATGCGTTTTGGTTGTAGTGCGTCTATTGCGCGCGTGTGGACCGACGCTTCAGATTTATCTTATTAATATATATTATGATGCGTACAGTGATACAAATCATAATACTTTCACATTAAACTTTTAGAATCACAATGTCGACTACATACAGCCTTAAATAGTCTACATTCTTAAGTCTTAAAATGTCACTTGTCAATCAATCAAACTGGTTGTTGCGTAATTTCTGCAAAGATAACCGTGTTATAGGAACTATATTCATAAGCATTTCATACATTTAGGAATGGGACACAACAAAACTATCAATTTAAACTGAACATCCGACAGATTACTGTATGGAATGACTAATGAGAAGTTAAATAAACCTGTGTTGAAGGTGCTCTGAGAAATTTGACCTGGACTTCTTATCTGTTTTAAATCATTCTACCAGAAGAAAAAATATATCTTCCAAATATACACGAAGTTAAAACTGCATCCACCTATGTTGTCAGCTTTAATGAACCTAAAGGTTTTTTGAACAAACATGTCTTAATATTTAGTGGTTTCAATCATGCATATTCGTTTAAATAATGTTTTTTTATTATTATTTTATTTTCTTGAATAATAAACACAAGTCTGCATAGCCTGTAATCGCATGATTGGCTTTGAACCAGCAGAAGAATATCACTTTCATGCATGAACAGCCGAATTCAATAGCCCTCAAACTGTAGGAAAAATGAAACGTGCATTGTTGACAAACCACTGACAACAGCCTGTTAGTTTAGTAACCTTTTCATTTGCGGCCTGATATGATAATCATCAATTTATTTCTGTATGACATCCCTATTAGCCTCCAACAATCTTTTATTAATTTATTTACTTTTTTTTTTTACAAAAACTATTCATCTCAATAGTAGGCTACATGCTTTGTCAATAATTTTGTCAATATGTTAGTAGGTTATATTAAGATGTCTATTAAAACATGAACACAGTCATTAAAGTGGAGCATGATTTCAGACGAAATATACAATGCGGTGAATTAAGAAGGGTCAGTCTTTGCAATTATGCCATGCAAGAATCTAGGATTCAGTGCAACAAGGGAGAGTGATAACAATACGATTAAACCAATAATAATTAAAAAAACAACAACAACAACAACTCGATTTTATGTATGATGTCTGAGGCAGTGTTCACACGATGGTGGAGAAATCTTTCTGAAACAGCCGCGTTAGATCACTGATTCCTGAACAACTTCCAAAACGCACAGCTCGTACACTCGTGCAGAAGGTCCCTACAGTGTTCTACATCACAGTGGTCCGATATTCTCTCTCTCCCTCCCTCTCTCTCTCACTCACTCTTCATGTATATCATTATCTGTCTATAACGGAATCATGTATATCGGGACTGTATCTATTCACAGGAGAGTTTTAAAACAGTATGCGGAAAAAACAAGTCTTTAGCTCGAACGTGCCTTGCCAGGAAGGGTTTAGATAAATCAAATGCTGAAAGTCACGTGGTGCTTTGACACCTTAAAGCTGAAAGAAATGAAAGTTTACCTGCCATCTGTAAGGGCCGGGCCGGGTGCAGGGGGCTGAGCGGCTCCCCGGGCGCCATGCTGGCTCTTTCCACCACGTCGTGATCGGCTCGGCAGAACAGGCCGTCCTCCCGCAGAGCGAACTCATCACCCGGGATCAACTGCCTGCTGCAAGCCACGCACCGGAAACACTCCACGTGATACACCTTAGCCCGAGCGCGCATAACAAAGTCGTTCTTGCTGAAACCGATGTTGCACTTTGCGCATTTGATTCCGTAAAGTCTGGGGAAAAAAGAGGACCAAAGGTCAGCAGAATTTTTAGTATAATAAATATATTAATAACGCATATGCATGGAAGAAACAAAATAAATAATAAAATCAGATTATTACTATTATTATTATCATTATTGTTGTTGTTGTTGTTGTTGTTGTTGTTGCTATCATCGTTGTTGTTTGTGGCATACTGTTTGTTGCAATTATTATTATTATTATTATTATTATTATTATTATTATTATTATTATTATATTTGTATAAGCAGCAGCCGATTGGTTGTTTATTTAAATATATATGTTACAACAACTTCTGCCATGATTACTATTTATTCCAACAACTTTTTAAAATGCTTATTCAAAATACATTTCCCTGTTCATTCCTTTAAACCACTAAGGATTTCTTTGATAGAATATTATCTCATAATTGATAGTAATTTGTTGTCTCACCCTGCGCGTGAGCTCCACACTGTATAATTACACTGAAGCTCCACTGCATTAGCATATAGGTGCAGGGGTGGTGTAAAGAAGAGGCTAGAGGCCACGGGCGTGACAGCGTGAGCGAGAGCTGCAGCTTCTTCACTAAATCATGAGAGCTCGCTTTTTCGCTTTTCTTTTTCAGTCCTTAAAGGTATGTGCTTCAGCATGTCTGTCTTACCTGATGTAGTCGCGTTTACAGTACGTCTTGCCGTCTCGGACAAAGCAAGTACAAGACTCGTCCAGATACTGGTTACACTCCGCGCATTTGAGACACGCCGCGTGCCACTCGAGGTCGGGCGCCACGCGCAGGATGTACTGGTCGTGGATCTGATTCCCGCAGCCCACGCACAGAGAAACCAGGCGCTTTTCTGCACACCAAACACACCCGGGAACATGTAAGAAAGTGGTTGATTTTCTTTTAAATGATTTATTTATTTTTTTGTTTATTTATTTATTTATTTATTTTGTGCTGTTGTTTATTTAAAAATTGTCTCAATAAATAAATACAGAACAAGCATTTTTGCGCAGTAATGTGCAATGAACTTTATTATTATTATTATTATTATTATTATTATTATTATTATTATTATTATAGTTGCACATATGTCATTGCTTGTTAATGTGGGGGAAAATAATAAAGTCCAAGTTTTGTCATTTATTTATTTGTACATTTCATAGACCGTGTAAAAAACTTAGTGTTTCCCAGTTAAGATTCTCTTTCCAGTGACTAATAATCCCTCAACACATGCACCATCTTTATACCCAAAAGAGTTAAACAACTTACTTTTTGGTGGGTCCCCCATGTCTCCCATGTCCAGAAAGTAAGGCGGTGTTAGGTCCACTTTAAAAACGGAGCGCAGGCCCGTAGTGCCCGTAGTTTCAGAGGAAAAAATAACACTGCGGCTCCGAGGTGCAAAACTTCCCGAAATCGAGATTCGAGCTCGTGCAGTGTGTGTGTGGGTGTGTGTGTGTGCATGTGAGTGTGTGCCTGAGCTCCAGCGCATCGAGGGGCCGCTCCTGTCCGTGTCTGTTGTCCTGCTCTCTCAAAACTCCGTCGGCTCCGACTCTTCTCTCTCTCGCCATTGGACTGACGTAGGACAGGCACACGTCACGCTCACGCGCCGCTGATTGGTTGTGAAAAGGAGCGAGCAGCGTGTCTCATCAGCGCAGCGCGAGCGCTTACGGGAGACGCGCACTACCGTAACTGTCTCGATTTCAAGCTTTCATGTTAAGAAATGGGCCTCTGCCTATATTTTAGTTCAATTTTTTTTAAATCATCATAAATGTCATTACAGCCTAGAATGTGATATTTGTGAACATGGGGTAATAATAATAATAATAATAATAATAATAATAATAACAAAAACAATAATAATAACAATAATAATAATAATAATAATAATAATAATAATAACAATTATGATAACAACAACAACAATAATGACAATAATAATAATAACAACAATAACAATATTAACAATAATAACTAACAATAATAACAATAACAATAATAATAACAACAATAATAACAATAATAATAATAACAACAACACAACAGCAATGATAATAATAATGATAATAATAATAATAATAATGATAATAATAATAATAATAATAGGGAGCATGATGATGATTATCATCATCATCATCATCATTATTAGTATTGTTTGGTTGTTGTAACAAATAGAGGCTATGAAGCATGTAATGCTTTACTGTGGGATGAAATGATATGATGTATTAAATAAACGACAGCAACATTTCGTTCCAGTAAAACTTTAACAGATCTTCTGTCCATCAGTGAACATTTTCTGTTTTTGGTTGTTGTTGTTTTTTTTGTTTTTTTTTGTAAGTTTACAGCTCAGGCTGCAGATCTGGATTTAAACACAGGCACACGCCTAATGACTGAAATCCACGGCACGCTTCTGGGTTGTAGCTCTTTAAACGGAAAACGCAATTACGGCGCATAATTGCGGATAATGAGTGTTTGAAACGGCGCGAGGCACGTGGTAACCGAATCTCACCGGAGGAAGATGATTGGTGAATGTAGAGAGTAAGAAATAGAGAGCAACACTACACTACCTGCCTCTAAAACCAAAGAATTCTTTTTATACCTATTTTTATAGAGTCTTCAAACACTCTTTCCTCTTTTGCACGAATGGAAAATTCTGTATATTGCATTTCACAGAAGGATATTTCATTCGTAGTAATAAGGAAATATGTAAATATCTATCATTTTTAAAGCCTTTAACATGCCTATTTAATGTGTAGGCGCTATAGAGACTTAAATCAACCCGTTATAAGCAAAGTCTCTGTCTCTTTACAGCATATAAATGGTGAGTGGTTAATGATTATACTGTTATTATTTTATTTTCCACTTATCTCATTTTTCTAGCGACATATTATTCTCAGTGGCTGTCTGTGCATGCGTCATAACTTTCAAACATAAAAATATATAATATGCAGGTCTATGAAAATTTCATCAACTATCAAGCTGTTATGCTATATTTTTATCCTATCATTTCAACCCCTATCCATCTGTTAGAGGATGCATTTCTCCTCATAGCCCTATTTAAATCATTCTCTCTGCATGCTCTATTAGCCTGGACTGGGATGATGCACTTGACTGAGATGAGGAGGCTGCAGAGCTGCACAAGCTGAGACACACAGCGAAAATACAGGAGACACACACGCCCTCTTGTGTTGGCAACACTGCCCAGTGTAACCAACCACAGAACAAAGACAAGCTGAGGTGCCTAAGCAACTGTGACTATTTTTCATTTTGCAACATTTCAAAGTTAGAGCTTAAATTTTGTCTTTATGCTTATCATCACATTTTCTCTGAGATTGTCTTGATGGTACACAACACTGAAAACTCTCATGCTGAAGGCCTAGTCGTTGTTAAATGTATAAATGGGGATGTACTTTTTTAGGATTGGTGGCTCCTGATGTGATTGATGGCTCATGTGAGCCGTGTAGTTTAAATGCAGATGCAGAACCGTGATCATAATTCTGAATCACATGCCATCCAAATACACATACAAATGAAGCAGGCAATGTTTATTATATTTATTTATTGGCAGTTTGTTAAAATTAGGAAATACAGTGTAAGCAAGTATCATATTATATTTGATAGTAAGGTTTTAAAATATCAATACTGAATCATTATGAAAAAAAATGAGATTTATGACAAATATTATATATGCATATTTACATATACATATATATATATATATATATATATATAT
>JAQMYF010000025.1:28496027-28511681 GCA_030014195.1 Neosilurus mollespiculum
CCCCTGCAGTAGTCCTCAGTATTTGAGGTATCACTAAGCAGCCTGCACCTTTTGATCTAAGTGGGCGAGCTGGATCAAAAACAACAAGAAGTTTGCTAAGATAATGTGGTGCGAAACCACTAAGTGCTTTATAGGTTAAAAGTAGCAATTCATATTTGATTAAAAATTTAATTGAGAGCCAGTGCAGTGTAGATAAGATGGGGGTGATATGCTCCTGTATTCTAGTTTTAGTAAGAACTCTTGCTGATGCATCTGGACTAACTGGAACTTGTTTATGCACCTATTAGACAGTTTTTCTGCATCATGCAGTGACATCATATTTCTTATTTTAGTAATATTTCTGAGATGAAAGAAGGCTATCTGAGTAATATTATCTACCTGAGCTTCAGATGAAAGACCAGGGTCAATAATCACTCCAAGGTCCTTTACTGCTACACATGATGAAACTGAAACACCATCCAAACTTTCTACTTAATCAGAAACCTTATTTCTAGCTGCCTGTGATCTGAGAAAAGTCCTTCTATCTTATCAGAGCTTAATAAGAGGAAGTTAGTAAGCATCCAGTGTCTAATGTCCTTTACCCATTTCTCAACTTTATTAACTGGTGTCTCTCATCTGGCTTTGCTGAAATGCATAACTGTGTATCATCAACATAACAATGGAAGCTAATACCATGTTCACGAATAATATTACCCAAAGGGAGTATATACAGAGATAAAAGCAGCGGGCCTAAGACAGAACCATGTGGAACACCAAACTTAACATTAGAATGTACTGAGAAATCACCATTTACATCTACAAACCAATAACAGTGAGTTAAGATTTAAACCAGGAGAGGGAAGTTCCCTTAACTCCAACAAGATTTCTAATCTGTTAAGGGATATTGTATGATCAGTAGGGTCAAAGGCTGCACTAAGGTCAAGTTACACAAGCAGGGAGACACAGCCATGGTCAGAGGCCACCAGTAAATCATTTACCACCATAACAAGTGCCGTCTCTGTGCTATAATGAGGCCTAAATCCTGATTGATACATTTCATGAATGTTATTCCGTCAAAGATGTGAACATAACTGTAAGGACAGGTTTTTTTTTTTAATCGGAGGTTTGACAATTGCTAGTTTAAAGGATTTAGGTACATAACCAGTGCTATGGGAAGCATTAATTACATTTAATAAAGGGTTGATCACTTCTAGAGTACCTGTTTAAAGAAACATGTAGGTACTGGATCTAGCACACAGGTTGATGATTTAGATGAGGAAATTAATGAGAATAGTTCTGTCTCTTGAATGGGGCTAAAGCACTCTAGTTGCTGATCTGATATATTTTAAAGTAAAAACTAATTATATTCATGTTATTGAAATGGGACGGTATGGTGGCACAGTGGTTAGCATGTTTGTATCCTAACTGGTGGTTCCAAATTGCCCTTAGGTGTGAGAGCGAGTGTGAATGGTTGTATGTGCGTTAGCCCTGCAATGGCCTGGCAGGTTGTTCAGGAAGTACCCTGACTTCGGCCAGAGTCAGCCGAGATGGCCACCAGCCTCCCCATAACCCTAATCATGATTAAGAGGCTTAGAAAATGAATGGATGAATGAATGAATGGTATTGAAATGTTCTCTAAACCTGCGGTTTCTAAATGGTGTACCTTACACGTCATGACTAAGATTTTGTGTTTGGTTGGCTCATTTTTATTCCCTTCAATAAACAAGTTATTAAATTGAATTAATCTTTATACACAATATGTAGGAAACATATATGGGGTCTGAGAGTTCCCACGAAAAACTTGTCAAGTAAGCGAACTCATATGGGAGCTCTGCTTTAAGGCAGTGCCTAAATTTATTAATTGCCTGATTATGGGTTGTATTTACTGTATTTGGACACAGAATGTCACTTTCTCAATCTGAGTTAAATAGGTAAAATCATACTGAGGGTGCTAAATGCATTGGTTTACACAGAAATAACCTTCATTTTACACCAATTCATTGAACCGCTTAATCCTAATTAAGGTCGGGAGGAGGCTGGCGCCCATCTCAGCCGACTCTGAACGAGGGCAGAGTACACCCTGGACAGCTCACCAGGCCGTCACAGGGCATATTGCATATTCATCAAGTCAAATATGTGGCAATAATTATTCAGTAATTATCCATATTGTGTATCCTGTTTAGGTTCATGGGGAAGCTGAAGCCAATCCCAAGTGACTGGATGAAAGGTGGGGTATACCCAGAACAGTTCACCATTCTATTGTAGGGCCAGCACCGACATACAACCATTCACACCTAGAGGCTATCTAGAATAGGCAATAAGCCTAATGTGCATGTCCTTGGATTCTGGGAGGAAACCAGACCTCCTGGAGGAAACTAACACATGTACTGGGAGAAAATGGAAAAACACTACACACAGAAATGTCCTTGATGACCATAGGGCTCAAAACCAGGACCTTGTTGCTAACCACAAGGCCACCCAAATAATAATAAGAAGAAAAAGAACAGCTTCACTGTCTTCTTCCATTATTTTCACTGGTTTACGCTTTGTTCTAACATCAAATGCATCATTTCAACATTCACAGGTAGATGTAAGCTGCATTCATTTATTTTTCATCCCTATTAAGCAGTAATTTGTAACGTTATTAATTATCTATGTGAACTCTCTTCACTTTAACTATACTTACATTATTCACTTCGCCTCCTGACCCACATGTATGCGTACTTCTGACCCGTTTTCCTGTTGTGGGCTGGATGATTATAATGTCCCATGTCATAGTTCATTTGGATAGCAGAATCATGTAATACTGTACTATCTTTTCCCATCATGCTCAATCAGTAATCAATGATAACCGATCAACCTTTCATCTTGTCCATTGGCTGTCTTCAACAACAAACATTTACCATTATGTACACTGAAACAGGATAACTCCAATGTCTTCTTTTCACTGTACTGTATACAGGATGACTATGAAATTTTCTAGTGTGTTCATCTAGGGTAAATGACTGTATGGTCAATTCGTTAAGGTCACTATAGCCACTCCATCATGCTACACACCATATGGCTCCTTGGTCTAGGCCCACCTGAGGCGGCTGTGCTAATCACTGGAGAAAAGAGCCACTTGACACCGGTATGACAGATGGTGTTCCTAGGCCAGCATGCCTGGGCTCGGTGCTGGTGCCTCGACCCGCCGCTCAGATTGAGAGGCACAATGAGGGTGATGATGTGTCGGAGACAATTGAATGTGATGCTGGCTGCATTTCTCTTGTTTTGTCCCTCAGGTACCTTGCCTTTAGCTTCAGTCAAAGAGCAGATTTCAACACTTTTAAAGTGAAGTCACTAATAATGTGTTTATTGCAAATAGTTAAGAGTCGATTTTTTTAGTGGGGTTCTGAGGAGAGTAGCAGTCTGACTTCTTAAAGAGTACCAGTATTGGTCATCTTTACAGCATCATTCATGCATATGCAATATGTTTAAGAGATACAAATGCGACGTCAACACATTGGGCGGGGTTGTCCAGCACAAGAAAGCAAGCAGATCTTTTCAGCGAGTGATATTTTAGATGATAAAAAACATGTTTATGAAGCAACTGTGGCTAGCACTTTGGAGGAAATGGGTGTAAATGGTTACCTAATGGAACCAGAAAGGGAGGAGACTTGTGGAGAAAGGGAGACATCACATTCTAGTGTCTCTGAGGAAGAGAATGCTTCCAGAGATGTGTGTGACAGTAAATCTAGTATGGCTTATGCAGCTAATGTTTTGCCAACTCGACTTCCGTGATTTCTGCACTTGTTGTTTGTGCAGCCTAGCACTGGCCAATAATGTGTTATGCTGCATGGGGTCAGTTACGTAGCCCAGCCAATCCAACAAGTTTACATCACTACCAGGCTGGAACAGCCAATGAGTAAGGCAGCATGTCTCTGAGCATGCCTTGTGTCATAACACTCGTGTGCACTTTAAAATTGGGCAAGGACTGATGTTGCTGGAAGGAACTACTGATGCATATACGTGATCATTTTAAATAGCCAGTAATACTAATTTATCACAGCTACTCTTTTATTAACCTTGCTCTGACTTCTTAATCAAAATAATTATTAATTATTAACAAACTTTGGACAAGCTGTGCTTATGTATAAATCAAATGTCATGCAATATTTAATATCCTCTTGCACCAAAGGCAGACTTCAAAACAGGTGATGGCAAAACTGCCAAGACAGCATCAATGCACTGTCTACGAAGCGAGCTCTATGCATCACAAGATTACATTTCACATTAAAAAATGTTAGTCTATACATTTACCAAAAAAAATGAGTTATTCAGTATTTAGTTAAATATTATCTTGAATAAAATTCAAGTGCATCACCATTTACTTATACAGTATGTATCTGCTGAACTCATATAAAAGTCATGCTTTAACCGATGCTTGACAACAAAACAATACACAATCAGGGAGTTATAATCTTCTCCAGTAAAACTTTCTTAGGTCACAGCCTGAGTGAAAAGAGTAAATGAGGTTCTATGCTTTTGTTGAAGAGTTAAAATGATGGCAAATCTAGATGATTTGTGTGCTGCCTGCTGGAAATGGTAATTTCGGAAAGAAAAAAGTGCATGTTTAAGATTTAGGTGTGCAGGCTGGTATTAGTACTGATTGAGTGAACAGTTGAGTGAAAGTTCTTTCTTCTAATAGTAGACATTGTATTTGCTATTTGAGTCTAGACATCTGATTTTAATGATTCTTCTGCATGCTAACATTTTGACACAGTTGAACCTATGTTGCGTATGTTGAATACAAACTAACAGGGTGGCTGGGATACCACAGCTCAAGTCCTCTGTTACTCAAAGAGTTGTTCATTCATTTATTTGCTGAACATTTAATCCTACTGGGGTCACAGAGAGGCTAAGGCCTAACTCAGCCGACTCTAGGGTGAATGCTGGGTACACCCTTCACAGCTTGCCAGTCTAAATAACAATCATAACACAATTATTCACACTCAAACCTAGGGGCAATTTGGAACAGCCAATAAGTCTAAAGTGCACATCTTTGGATTGTGGGAGGAAACCGGAGGAAACCCAGGCAAGCACAGGAAGAACATGCAAACTCCACACATAAACGTGCTTGCCAAGCCCAGGCCTCGAACCCAGGACCTTGTTGCTGTGAGGCAGACCTGCTAACTACTATGCCACCATGCCACCCTGAATTAGTTATTACACAAAATGTTATATACAAATTATGACACTGTCTAAAAGCAGAGCTCCACTTGAAATTTGTGTGGGCTGGGTTTCATGAGTTTCTTCTTTCACGGTCTTAGTATACATACTAGGATATCAGCATGCAGAAAGTTCTTGCCAAAGACTGAACAGTCAATCAGCATCATGATACATTACAGTCAATCAGCATTTCATTGTATAGACACCGCACAGACTGATATACAAGCCATGCACAATCAATTAAATTTGAAAAAAAGGGCTGATTATTTTCTAACCCAGAAAATTGTAGATTGATGCAGCCAATCAGAAACAGTCATGTCAGGTCTTTATGCCGCAAAAAGTAAATTTGATCTTCACTTGGGCTGATAATGCTTTAATCTCCAAGTTGCTGATACAGATGTAGCGCTTCATCAGTAATAAGTCGTGAGTGTAATGAAGCCATCATTGTCAAAATGGATTACTTACCTATCCTCATTTTAGTTTAGAGGAATTAAATGATTTAAGATTCTAAGACTAAGCACACATCCAAAAAATTATATTTATTTTTTTGAGTTAGATGATTATTACTGTTATAGTTTCCAAGATATTTTATTTTATAGACATGACACATTAAGTCATACAGCAGTATGTAATTAAAATACTTTTTAAAAATATATAATTTAAGGTGCCTATCTGCCTTTAAGTGTGTGTGTGTGTGTGTGTGTGTGTGTGTGTGTGTGTGTGTGTGTGTGTGTGTGTGTTACTATGCCATTGAGACCGTGTGAAATAAGTTTCGCTGTCGAGCAAATATGATGAAAACCAGCTGTCACTTCAAACAAACAAACCAAAAAATGTAGATAGGTGGGGACTCAGTTCAGATAACAGATAGGCAGGTGGTAAATAAAATAGAAGAGAGATAAATTGGTAAATAAAATAGGAGAGAGATAAGTGGTAAATAAAATAGAAGAAAAATAGGTGGTAAATAAAATTGGAGATATCTAGGTAGTTATATAATAGGAGAAAGATATAAATTAAATAAAATAGGAGATAAATAGGTGGTAAATAAAATAGGAGATAGGTAGGTGGTAAATAATATAGGAGATAAATAGGTGGTTAATTAAATGTATAAAATCAGACCAAAGCCTGGGATTTCTATTCTAACATGACCCCAGAGCATGTTCAACTCATATGCACGCTGTAGTTTAATCACCTCTAAATATTCAGCAATCATCCTGACCACTGGCTTGTCGATCAGCATTTGTTATTCATGTTTGCTTTTTTTCATAGCTGTTGGAAATTATGTATGCGATGGTGGATCAAGCCGATATGCCGCATCAAATGGAAAGTAAATCTGCTTTCTTCATCAGATTAGCAGGGATTTGCAGGGACAGTAAATGTGGGGTTTGCTGTCCCCTGACAGACAGCGAGAAGCAGTGAAAGCTCAGCCGGGTGATGTATCAAGCTGAGGGACTGCTATGTTTGTCTTCTGGCGCCAAGGGCTTTCTGGGTTTGAATGTCTGTCTCGGTACAAAAAAAAAAAAAAAGAAAAGAAAAGAAAAAAGAGAAGGGGGACAGGGGGTTGTGTAGGGTTAGCTGTGTTAATTCCTTCAGCAAGGTGAGCACTCAGTTATCTCTAAGACAGTAAAAAAGCTTTCTATCCAGATTTGATCATTTCATTATTGGTGATCAGTGCATAAAATAAAGTGGAATATCTAACAGTGACTAGATTCTGTCATTTTCCAAGCTGCTTATTCCTTATTAGGGTCGTGGGGAGGCTGGTGCCCGTCTCAGCCGACTCTGAGCGAGGGCAGAGTACACCCTGAGCACCTTGACAGGCCATCGCAGGGCGAACACACATACAACCATTCACATTCACACTCACACCTAGGGTTGATTTGGAACCACAGTGCCTACTGTGCATGTTTTTTGGACTGTGGGAGGAAACTGAAGTACCCAGAAGAAACCCACGCAAGCACGGGAAGAACATGCAAACTCCATACAGAAACGCCCGAGCCCGCGAATCACACCCAGGCCTTCTTGCTGTGAGGCGGACGGGCTAAGCACATTTACTTTGTATAAGAGTTTAAATGGCAATATTTAGGTTATATGCTTTAAGCCAACACCATTTCGTGATTCTTATATATTTATGCGTCAGATATATAGGACTGCTGCTCTAGGATCAGTGATAGTGTAAATAAATATTGACTTTCATGTATACTGTCCACACTCATTACTCGTAGGCTGTTTTTAAGAAATATGTACATTAGCTAAATTCTTTCCTTCGTTCATTTGCCGAACCATTTAATCCCACTAGGGTCATGGGGAGGCTAGAGCCTATCTCAGCCGGCACCCTAAACAGCTCAACAATCGCAGGACCAGCACACCCACAATCATATATATTCACACCTAGGGGCAATGTGGAACAGCTAACTAGCCTAATATACATACATTTATTTATTTATTTGTTTGTTTATTTTTGCTATACTGTATTAATCCTGTAAGGGAAATTATTGCCTCTGCTTTTAAGTGAGCGCACACACACACACACACACACACACACACACACACACATAAACAGTAAGCACACACACACTCATGGCAGTGGGCTGCCACACACATTGGGGTGCCCGGATAGCAGTTGTGGGTTAGATGCCTTGCTCAAGGGCACTTCAGCCATGAATGTGGAGGGAGGGAAGGTGCAGCTCACACCCCCACCACCACACATTTTTCCTGCTGGTTTGGGAATCGAACCAGCGACCTTTCAGTCCCAAAGCCATTTCGCTAACCATTAGGCCACGGCTGCCCCCAGTGTGTGTTATATTAGTTTATGTTCCCGTGTAGTTTATACTAAAACAATAATGCTTTGCTGAATTAAATCATTCCCTTATCAGGTCATCTGGGGGATATTCAGGGACATCCACTTTGCCTTCACAGAATAAATGTTATTTATGTATACGTTATATATAAAACTGTCTGCTAATTAAAGGGTTAAATCTGTGTTTTTATATGATACATATCCAAAAATCTTACACTGACTATTAAAACTTAACATGTGCCGTAATTTAGGGTGAAATAAATCTTTTTCATGCCTGAATACCTGCATCCACAACCCGTCTGGGTTCTATAAGCAATCTTTTTCTAGCTCATAGATCTTGCAAATCTGATTTACATAATACACAAACAAGACAAGAGACAGCTCGAATGCAGCTGTTCTCCAAGTTGTTAGGATAATCTTAATCTTCCCTTTGATCTGAACAAATGGGCAAAACATTTCACACCACTACTTCTACGACGATTTGTCCACAGAAAGAGAGAATACTCTGCAATTTCCCATTGTACTGAAGGTTATTTTTTTCCCTCCCAAAAAATTGAATGCCACTGTTGAGAGGCTCTTGGAGAAATGGCAGTGAATTAGACATATTTTTGGCATGCCTTTTTTTTTTTCTTTCTTTCTTTTTTTTGTATTCTTTCCCTTACCTACCACAGAGGCTGTAGCTACAGGTGAACTGAAGGAACTGAAGGAGCAAAGGGTGAGGTAGAACAGCACTGAAGGCTAAGAAATAGAAGGATTTAGATACGTGACAGCCTGGAGCGGTAACGCTGACACGACAAGTCATCTCATGTCAAGTGTCACAGGAAAGCCACTCACAAATCCAGGCCTTCTGTAGAAGGGAGTGAAAGAGTGGGAAGATGGTTAAAGGGCAAATCCCCCCCAGCTTTCCTTTGCAGTGAACAACAAGCTGCTTTCATGCTTCATGTAACTCCGGGGAAACTGACACCTTTTTCAGTCACAGTCATCAGCCTGCCTTGGGGAGCAGCTATCTTGTCTTCTGTATTATTTCATTGGGCCAAACAGGAAGTGGTCCATTTACTCTGGAAAGACTAGGTTTAGAATGAATATTCTGGTATTGTGTTTTAAGCTCTGTGATGGTTTATTACATAACTTTGTGCTTGTTGGCTTTGTGGGCCTTTTTTTTATCTTTTACATTTAAGGACATTTGTTGCCTTCGGTACCTAATATTTTGGTAAATTAATGTATGCATTACTGAGCATTATTCCAAAACTGTATTACTTTTTTTTTTTAACATGATTTACATGATTATACCTGGTTTAACCGGCACAATGACATTTAGCTCCTCTGCTAAGGATCTACTCTCATGTTTCACACTAAACACACATGGAACAACTCTGTAACCCAATAGTCACATTCGGGCCTTCTCATTGGCGTCAGCAAGCCCACAGCCTGCTAGAAAAAAAAGACATAACTGGCATTCCACCCATGTCTTTGCACTTACTAAATGTATAGGAGACAAGAGAAGGATAACATTTGTTCATAAGCAGTAGGCGCGACCTCCATGACAGACAGGCTATGAGTGAAGTCAGCCTTGTAATGCCCAATTACCACATTTTGTTCAAGTTTTCACAGTCCTATTGCCATAAACTCCATCATGAAGTAGTGAGGTTTGAAATGTGATCTTGAGCACTGTGCTATGAAACAGTTACATTTTCCCAAAATGATTGTGTTATGAACAGTGGAGGAATGTCAAACATGAACCATAAAGGTTATTTATGATTTTATAATACAGCATGGGCGGCACCGTGGCACAGTGGTTAGCACATTCGCCTCACAACAAGAAGGTCCCGGGTTTGATTACGGGGCTCGGGGCGTTTCTGTGTAGAGTTTGCATGTTTCCACCCACCAACATGCACAGTAGACTGTTCCAAAATGAGTTGTGAGAGAGTGTGAAAGGTTGAATATGTGCTGGCCCTGCAATTGCCTGGAAAGCTGTTCAGAGTGTGCCCCGCCTATGCCCAGAGTCGGCTGAGATGGGCGCCAGCCTCCCCGCAACCCTAAACAGGCATAAGCAGCTTAGAAAATGAATGAATGAATGAATAGTACAGCATGGGCAGAATGGTGGTGTAGTGGCTAGCACTAGCTTGCACGGGTTTCCTCTACATACTCTGTTTTTCATCCACAGTCCAAAGACATGCATATTAGGCTAATTGGATATTCTTGATTGCCCCTATGTGTGAATAAATGGTTGTGTGTGTGTTGGCCCTGCGATGGACTGGTGAGCTGTTCAGGGAGTATCCCGCTTTCATCTGCGGTTGGCTGAGATAGACTCCAGCTGTCCTGTGACACTAATAAAGGATAAAGTGGTTTAGAAAGTCAAATGAGATGATATAGTATGTTATACTGCATGGTATGATTCTGATTGTTCAGAAATCACACAACAGTTATACAACAGGTCCATGACACAAATTGGGCACGGAGAGTTGTGAGTGTTTTTTACAGAATTCTGTTGTGCAATGGAAAACGCCATCGTAGACCCTTGTCATGGAGATTTCAATATGTTCAAAACATTTTTCCATCTCATAGGTAATTCTCAACATCAGGTCCATTTGATGTGTCTGTGTGATGCCCTACAACATGCTACAGTTGTGTAACAATTGACATGAATTTCATATGATATTTTGTGCCATTTGGTGTGCTCAAAATTAGCATGTACATGAATTTTATTATTCTGTTGGGGGATCTAGTATGTATATTTTTTTTTTTTTCAGTTTATTGTGGCCACAGTAGAAGGGGTTCCAGAATCATGGACCTAATGGTTCTGTAAGGAAAGATTTCTCAAACTGTTTTGCAGCCAATGACTCTTTTACAAAAAGTAAAATAAATAAATAAAAATCCAGAGGCCCCCTCTAAAAACATTTCAAAGGCCAATGGATTCATACAACCAGTAAAACAGGCCAAAAACTATAAGAACTCGGTTAGATCTCAGCTGACTCTGGGCAAAGGATTACACCCTGAACAGCTCGCCAGTCCATTGCACACGCAACCATCCACATTCACACTCAAACCTAGTGGTCAATTTAGAACAGCATTTTATTAGCCTTATATGCATGTCTTTGGAATGTGGGAGGAAACCAGAGTACCTGGAGGAAACCCACACAAGCACAGAGAGAGCACACAAACTCCACACGGAAACGCCATCTCCGAGCATGACACTTGAATCCAGGACCTTGTTTGCTGTGAAGCAGACATGCTAACTGTTGTGTCAACATACCACCTGCAGTCATATATACTGTACTATACTCTAATATCAAGAATATAAGGGTGTGTTGAGATTCCCACTTCTGCTTATGCGTCACATATCCACAAGGGCCTGTAACCCATTGGAAAACTTCTGCCATTATTTTTTTTATTATTTCAATTTCATTTTAAATGTATGAGGTACATTTTGGGAGGGGAAGGGAATCTTTTATACATAGCATATCTATTAAATACTATCAGAAAGATTATTAGCAGTCACTCAGTGGAAATTGCTCTATGCATCCAGAGGTGGATAGGTGAACCTCAGCACTCTGTAGAGAGGCAGAAAGGGTGATCCTGTTTTCATATGCTAGAATCATCCCCTCCAGCAATTATCATAGTGAATAGAGCCTGTGCAAGGTAATTGCTTTGTTTTTCAATTATTTGGTGAGGCTCTAGTAATTTACTTCATTCTATGAAATATGCCAATTAGACATTTTAATTACAGTTTTCACTGTATCACTTCTCTCCGTCTCTGAAAGAAGGTAATACTGCTATTAGCTAGATGCCGAGTTTGGAGGGGGAGGAAGGCCCACATTTCTCATGCAGATTCAGATTGGTGAGATTTTTGTGCGCTGCACACTACACTTTAAAGCCCTTCTGGCTAATAACCGCAAAATGAATTCTGTTTGTACTCCATCTGTAATAGTAGAAGAGGCCAAACTGGATGCATCATCAGGCCGAATGGTAGTACAGAAAATAATGGTAACACACGATGCACTCATTTGTTTGAACATTTTTATGCACATAATAAGGCATTGTGCACCAAGTGCCTTGCATTTGTTTTAGACACAGGTGGTCTATTATATGCCAGAGTTTTTATTGGGTGCTCTTTATCAGACATTTCTTTGTGTAAGGTTCACATTTTTTTTTATTCTTTCTTTCAGTCTTTTTTTTTTTCCCGCTCTGGGTTTTACTGGAAATAATCATTTTAAAAAAAGGGGTGGATGGTGGCAAAAGTGTTGCAGCAAGTCCTTCAATTTCGGCGTCATTCCAAGATAACCTTCCAAAATTTTTCTCATTACCATATTTGCCCTCAAGTGCCCCAATTTGATTTAATTTCTGAAGATAAGGTTCTGTTTTCCCCAACCAAATGGTTGGACTCTATTTTCTTTTCTCTATGCAAGCACTTAGGCATCTGAAACACAGACATCTGTCTTGAATTTGGTCATCTCTGCCAGCCAGCAAGGGCATCAGAGAGCATCATGCATCTTGTGGAGAGTCAGAGCCTTTTGTCTATACCTACTGTAACGCAGGGCTGATGAATGATTCCAATCGCTGCCTCTCTGTCATATATAAAGTCATCCCACAATGTAGCTTTGCACTAAATTACGCTCACTCAATAAGGCTTGACAGGTGCGGGTACTTCACCGGGTTCTTTTATTTCTCTCAAGCATCAGATGGTCTCCATTTATCAGTGGCCAACCACCTACACATTTCTTTCTCTGTGTGTGTGTGTGTGTGTGTGTGTCACTCTTTCCTGCTTTCTATCTTTTCATTAGTACATGCACATTGGATTCATAAAATTGTTAGAGTCTTCACCAGTTCCATCAAAAAATATTAACAAAAATGTCCATTCAATTTACAAAGATTGAATTAACCAGGGTATTAAGCCTCGATGTGTTTGTGTATGTGTGTGTTCACTGAGGCACAGAGGGTTTCGCGGCACTGGTGTAGGGATGTTACTTCATTGTCAGTGATATATTGGCGGAAACTTAGAATTAATGAACATATAAACATTTTGTTAATCTCTGGAACTAGGTGATGGGTTGATTAAATGCTGCCTGCTCTGGGAACCTTTTTAGAGCATCGTTTGACAATTATCTCTCCAGCACAGAGGGTGGAAAAAGCAGACTGGGAGTTAAGTAGCATCCATTTGACTTCAGGGCATACTCTTACAAGTATTCATGTATGTAAACATGTCTGACCTTGTGATGCATTGTCTTCTGTTTGATTTATATGCCAGTGTTTATAACAAGACATTTCGGGGAGATGGGTATCATTTGTCTTTTGAAAAACGTGCTGGTTTTTAAACTGTCTGAAAGAAAATAAATGTTCTCTTGCGCATGTAGTTACAAAAGGGAAACAATGATATATTTCATTTTGGGCCACTTTGGTACTTCGTAATCTACTTAGTAGGCCTGTATTTGTGTATTATGCATATATAATACAATTTTTATTTGTTTCAAATTCAACGTTTCTTTAATTTGCAATTTTAATCGCAATGCATGTACAGACAACCTCATAGAAATTACTACACGATTCAATTGGCATGAGCAGATCTAATTATTTAAGACATAAGCCTGGTCTTTTCAATAAAAATGACAGCCCCAACTCTCACTAGCTTCCATCTTAGACCCCGGCAGTGAGAGAATCAGCAGGTTACAGCAGCCACAGCCCCCACCCTACCCATCTTTTAAAAAAAAAACCTGTCCTTAGGG
Organism: Neosilurus mollespiculum; assembly: GCA_030014195.1. Lineage (NCBI taxonomy): Eukaryota > Metazoa > Chordata > Actinopteri > Siluriformes > Plotosidae > Neosilurus > Neosilurus mollespiculum. The sequence goes on from JAQMYF010000025.1 coordinate 28,509,729, forward strand.
CCCCAATTAATCATGGCAGTCATTAGGTTCGTCTGTCAAGCTGTGAGGCCCTGTGTGTTCAGGACGAGGGATTCCCTTTTAAGCTAAGCAAATATTAGCATTATGTACATTTGGCTAACAACTTGCCCAAGGGAAATGAATGTAACACAACTAAAATGATTGCACTTAAATAGGTGGGCAAATATTTCCCTGTGGTTTTGAATAGGAAGATGTCTACACTGGATCAATGGACTACAAGTAGGAAGTTTGATTTTCACTGTTGTGCTAATAGTAGTACAATTTGAAAAAAGAAAATGTGGGGTCATTTTTAAGTCTTTCAGAGTAAAATTTATTTACAAAATATTATTTATATAATAAAAATGCTACTTTAGTTATGTTTATTTAGTTAATAGTTTATGTGAAATCAAACAAGGCAAGAAGTTAAAAAAGTGCCATAAAGTACAAACAAATAATTAAAAAAATTATATATAGTCTTAAATATATGTATGGCCCCGCGATGGCCTGGCGAGCTGTCCAGGATGTACTCTGCCCTCGCCCAGAGTCGGCTGAGATGAGCGCCAGCCTCCCCGCAACCCTAATTAGGATTAAGCGGTTCAGAAAATGAATGAATGTCATTTACAAAGTCATTTACAAAACCAACCACAAAATAACTACAGAATAATTTCTATATTCACAGCATTAACACCAACAAAATACTAACATTTTCTCAATGACAAAAATCTACAGTGAAACTGTACTAATATAAAAACACAAAGCTGACAATTTGTTTATTATCTGGTCAGACATTGGGAAGCTACTGTAATAATAATAATAAAGTTTCCTACTACAAATTTGTCAGTTCATAAGCAGTAATCTATACACTGGAGAACTGTATCCTTAACTAAAATTTAATTATAATATCTATTTTTTTGCTGAAAAAGGTATGATGGAGGTGTCAATATTAACAATTCACTGACAGTTCTAGTGCTAGAAAAATGGGTTAAAATAGAAATTATTTTGTAAAGCTTTATCAAAATGTGGCACGATATATATTCTACGATTTGTGTTCAGCTAGCTGCACTTTTACACTAGCCCATTTACCAAAAAAGCTAAATTAATACGAACAGAATCATATTATAATTGTCCAAACGGGTATGGGTACTGATCATTAGGGCAGCAGATCTAGATTGAGATTGTCATCGTCCAGTCAAAATAGAATCACTCCCAATTATCATGTATAAATAACTATATCCTGGTCTGGAAAAACATAGTAAGCTAAATTTTAGTCATTCTGAGAAACTGGGGGAAATGTTTTTTATGATATTAATGGTACATCATGATCTGCTGTATAGGAACAGATTCATATGGCACATGTAAAAGTATAATGCGTTTATTTTTCATTTGCTTTCAGCAAGACTTGCTTTCTGACACAAAAACAAAAATCCACAAGGAACAAATAATTAGGTGAACAAAAAATAGATAAACAGGTGAATAAATACAGAATAAAAGGGGGGGAAATTTGTACTGATAATTTATAATAATATTCCATCCATATAAGAAGTACCATTTAAATAATAAATTTCTTAAAAGTAATTTTACATGAAAAGCCATGTGCCTACCTCAAAACAGGTATTCTCCAGTGGAGTCTGCCATATGGTATGGTCACATGAAAAAAATACCTGAAACTTTGACTTATAAGAATTGCTACTGTTTTTCCTAAACACAAGGATCCAGACGCGAATCAATATCATGGAATTTTTGGGGAATTTTTGCAGTTATAGTGTGGCTAATTAAAGAAAGTCTGAAAACAAATCCTACTTAATTTTTACCAAAATGTGACCTACTAGGATTTTTCAGATCAGGGCAGAACTACACAAAAATTGTGATTTATAAATATTAAAAATGCTAATGGATGAAGTTTCACTGACTTACAGTAATTCATGGGGAAAATGAATGAATGAATGTATATGCATA
>JAQMYF010000025.1:28520308-28532808 GCA_030014195.1 Neosilurus mollespiculum
TATATATATACACACACACACATACACATTCATAATCCCCACAGTGTTCAGTGATCTTCCCACACTTCAGGCTGGTGTGTGATGATTTGCACCATATCCCACAGACCCCTGAAGCCTGAGGCCCTCCTGCTTTCCTCCACTTATTGTCTACCTCACCATGTACATCAGCAGAACATTGACATGCTAGCAAGGCTTGTTAGTGACCCAAGCATTCCCCAAGCTCAAACTGTTGCCATCTGGCCCCGGTGGCTCTTAACCTTAGGTGCTTTGTCTTTCGCTTAACTCCTGGTGCTCTGATTTATCACCGTATCCGTGTACACAGATCCCCCACTAAGCTCACAGCTCAGGGGGAAGATGTTGGCTAAAAAGGATTATTTATGGCTTCAAGTTTGATCCTTCATTTACGACAACGATTGTTATAGCATCTTTATAACAATCTATGAAGGCTCCGTTAACGGAATACAAGTGTTTATATAATTTGTATGCATTATTGTATCTAAAATTTAAGCTAGTTTTAATTGTTATATTTATTAATCTGAGCTAGGATTTGATAATGATAAACAATGCAGGAGATGGAACTATGTGCTAAATACTAAATGCTGCATGCATTTAAGAGATAAATTGGTGGAAAAGACATACAGATTAATTTATTTTATTTATTTAAATATTAATATCTCTGATTATTAAACCTTTTGGTAGTCAGCTGTAGTGCACAGGCTCTTTTTTTGTATGTATTATAGATCTGTTTTATATTTGCCTCTCTCTCTCTCTCTGTCTCTCTCTCTATGTGTGTGTGTGTGTGTGTGTATGTGTGTGTGTGTTCGAACATACCTCTGTGCCTTTTATGCAGGATATTTCTTGCGTGACTAATATTTCCGCATCTCCAAGTTCACCCCAAAGAACAGAACCTGGAGGCATTTCCATAAATTTGCTTAATGCAACAATTTCCTGTTAACAATGGACAATTTAGGGGCCACAATGTTGCGTTTGGCGCCTTTCATCATGCTCGCCTGATTTTCATATAAAAGTCTTGTTTAAGGCACTCCGCACTACACAGGGCATTATGTCCGTGAATGAGAGAGACAGAATGAGAGACAGAGAGAAAGAGGGAGACGAGCTGCTAGTGGATATTCATTTATGGCCTGCTTTTTAGAAGGAAGCCTAGAAAACAATGAAATATTCATCATTGAAAGACAAATGGCACAGACAGGGAGAGGGCGCTAAATTATACAGGAAAGGTTAGGATCTAATTGAATTAGGATCCATGGAGAGCCCAAGCAAGCCAACTGCAGGGGGTCCACAGTTTCTGCGACAAGTCTCTCTCTGTCTCTCTCTCTCTCTCTCTCTCTCTCTCTCTCTCTCTCTCTCTCTCTCTCTCTCTCTCTCTCTATGATTCACTTGCTTTCTTTCAAGCCCCACCCCCAATCATTTTGCCTTTTAATAATACCAATTTGCCAGCACAAAATGCCCATGTAGCAATAAATCACAACACAAATTATTCATTTGTTTGTTTTCGAATCGCAGGCTTCAATAGCCACCATGTGGGCATGTGTTTATTTGTCTTTTAAAATGCATGTAATTGACAGCATAACCTACAGAGTGAAATTTCTCCAGACATTAGACAAAATTAATGTGGACTATGTAAAAATAAATAAATAAATTGAATGTTCCAGCCTTTTTTTTTTTCTTTTTTTTTGGGGGGGGGGGAGTAAATTAAGGATGTCCTTTTTTTTTAAAAAAAATAAAATGTCATAATTTTGCATGATTCAAAATAGATATATTCTAAAACAACAATAAGAAATATGAATCTAAACTGATTTGCTAGCAAAATGTTTTTAACTTGATGAACAAAAGGCAAACCAGGATAAAATAGCCCACCATGCGAGCATCCCCCCCTCCACCCCCACCACCTCCCAAACCCTGTTACCAAAATAACCTTATTAGAATCGAGGGAATCTGATTGTGTATTCTCCTGAGATTAGCATTTTACAAGTTAATTTAATTTGAAGGGAGGAACGGCTGAGCTGCACACAACACAGGGGAGAAAAGAAAGACAAGTGCACGTCTCTAACAGGTGGCTTAGCCGACCTCAGCTGATGTAGCTTCGCCCTCTGACACTGACCTTGCCCACTTAGGTTTCTCTCTTGTGTTGCTTCCTGTCTCCATCTCTGTCTCTCTCTCTCTCTTTCTCCTTTTTTTCTCTCTCACTAAATAAATAGGTCTCTTTGCTTCAAGAGGGGGCAAGAGAAAGACACCAGTAGGTAAATATGTTACAGCACTTGCAGCAGCGGAAACCATTCGAGGGAAAATAATTCCTCCTCCTGGTCTCCTTAGGGACCCTCTTGTCTCTACATTTCTTGTTCTTTTTTTTTTCCAAAAGGGGGCTGGATTTACATAAAAGGAGCAGCAGCTATAGCACTCTGAAAGGGCCCCTAACTGGTGGGAGGATTAAGTGTATCATTGAATGGAATTATGTTGTAAATGACAGGGTGGCGTAGGGACTCCTCTTGGCCCCCTTCTCTCTTCTCATTTCCCCATCCCTCCATCCGCAATACCAGTCGACCCCCCCACCCCCACCCCCCACCCCCTCACCCCCCACCCCCATGTGCAGTCCCTCAGTGTCATGGTCCCATCTGGTCCTTTAAAAAAATACCTAGTAGTAATTACCCCCAGATGGCTTAGGGGGCTTGAACACTGGTCGTCCAGCCAGGTGCCTGTGAATCCTGCTGGGCTTCTGCATTCACCACCAGGCAGCAGGGAGAAGTGGACCTGGGGTCACTGACCCACCACTATATTTAGTTTTCTTCTTTTATTTTTTTAAGCTAAAAACATACCCATGTTGATGAGGTGTTGCTCTAAACACTGTATATATGTTTAGCATTATGTCTTTAACTTGAAAAGAAATTCATTACTCTTACATAACTTTTAATACATAAATAGTTAAATATTTTAGCGGAGCATTACATTTATGACACAAGATGGTCATGTCTGCCTGTCTATCTGTCTGCCTGTCTGTCAAACTGTCCATTTTGCAGCTGCAAACAGGTTAGGATATGGAGTAATTATTAGACTGTGTTCAAAGTTCTTATTGATTGAGTGTTTATTTATTTGTTATTTTCTTCCTTTTTCCTTTGCATGTTTTCTCCTTTTATATGCCTGTATTTGTAAGAGTTTCATAGTTGGATAGCAGAATGTATGGGGGTCTGGGGATATGCACACACACACACACACACACACACACACACACACACACACGCACACACACACAAATGTACTAGTAGTGGTATTTATTATAATTATAATTATAATAATAAAAATTATTATTATTATTATTATTATTATTATTAATTTTAATAGTTATAATAATAATAATACCAATAATAATAATATATTAATTCATTAAATGTATTAATATGATTTAAACTAATTTAATATATATAACATTAATACAATATTATTTATTTTTTTATTTTTTTATTCTGTATACCATTTTTTATTATTTAATTGTATTAATTATGCTGGTATATACACTGTACATATGTGTATACACAAATACACATACATATGTACTATTAGCTGGAGAATGACTGCAATCTGCATTTTAATTCCTCTCAGGTCGGCAGGGGGACAGTGTGTTTCACTGGTTGTAAGCCAAGCTGTGTCCTCATAATGAAGGGATGCCATATTGTATTGATCTGTTGTGACTGGCCAAAGAAGAACACAGAGAAAAACAGAAATGTTGAAACCTTTGTAGAAAGCCTCATCTGAGAATCCATGTCGGTGTCGCTTGTGTGAGAGGCCATCAGTGCCCTTTCAGTGATAATTAAGAACAAAAACTATTACAAGCCACTTTTTTTTGCTCTCTTATGGGCCAATATGTGTGGGTGGGAGGGGTGGGGGTTTAGGGAATTTTGTTATGCATCTATATATTCTATCCTTCATTCCCCTCCTGTGATAAAAACAGCTTTAGAAGAGAAGAACGATACATTACAGTGAATGGAATAGATGTTATATCAGGTGTTATCATTTTTATTCTAGCCTATACTACTTCAGCCTTGTATTTAACACAAATTGGCTGTTCTTTTAGCAGCATCCAAAGTATTGACTTCGGACAGGAAAATCAAACACTCTAATCACCTCCTCATGCTTATCCCCTCATTCCCCCAGAAGCACAATAGTTTAAGGAGAATTGTGTCACATAGTGGCTGATTTTCCAAATAGCTCATCTTATAGATTAGTACTGATCCCACTCCTTATTATAGTGATGATCATACACAATAGCTTGCATTACTATAAGATCCCAAACAATAGTTTTTGATGTAAAATGTTCCTGTTTGATATTACTGCATGTCTAAACACAATTACACGCTTGTTTAGAACGTATAATAAACATGAATTACCATCACAGCATTTTCTATAAAACATGCCAACTGAGAATTGTTTATTAATATTATCCCAGCTAACTTTATTATAAGGTCTTTGGTCAGCTGGAGGTTTTTTTATTTATTTATTTTTTTATTCAGGCTCCCTGTTCTAATGTTGAGTGCTATTCAGACTGCTGGTACAGGGTGAATGCAGTCGCTCTCTCGGTAAACAATAGACGCTTGACCCCTGGCACAGACACACATAAAACTCCAGTGCCTCTCGTCAATGGCCCACTGCCTTTAACATTATTCATGGGGAGAGGACCGCGACAAAGGTATGATGCGGGACCTTTTCCTCCATTAAATTTGCAAGAGTGGCATGTTTTCAGGAGCCGTCCAATGGCACGGAGAAGGTGTTGGGCTGCGTTGGTATTGGCTGTGTGTCTCTAATAGCTTTGGCATTCACACTGGGCGTTGATGGAAATTACAAATTCAGCATGGAGTGCCCATGGAAGGGTTCGTTTGAGAAATGCTACAAACCTACAGGGATTTGATTGCAAAAGTAAGATACAAATGTGCCACATGAGGTGTTTAAAATGGTCATCGAGTCCTTAGAATGTTCACAAGCAGGGTTTCTCAAACCTGTACAAGTCCATGGACGTAACAGCTACAGATTTATTTTAGTAGGCGTATTATGTAAACATGAACAATGATATTTTGATGATTTCTTTGAGCCATAGAGTGCTCTTTTCCAGAAATTTCCTCCTTAAAGACCACGTCACTGTTTTAAATAAAGGGTTTATTTTTTTTAAATAAAGTTGTCTTTAGATTCAGATTATTTATATGATGTCTTCATCAAAACCAAAGAAAAATAAAAACAAGTCTATTATTCCAAACTCTTCTAGACCTTTAAATCAAGGGAAAGTCTGTAAAAAGCTATATTTATCTCCAGAAATGGATCCAGTACTTCCATCTCCATCTCCACACAGCCATTTTGTCCACAAGCATGGAACAGGTCAACAGATATGATAGTAAGACTCCCACAAGGGCAGTGGAGCCTGGAGGCAGCCGGACTCCATCATTGACCTGGAGTGCTATTGATTCTTTATTAAGCCAGTGAGGAGTTCATAGGAAAGGCCTGAGGAGCTTCTCTGCACAGTTATCCTTGAGAGAAAGGTGGCATTTATCTGTTGAGACAAAGTGGACCTCAGACACAAAGCAAAGAGCACAGCATTTTTAAAGCCTTCTGCTCCAAAGCCCAGCCACTGCCTTGATTCAATTCAATTCAATTTTATTTGTGTTTTACAATAGATATTGTCACAAAGCAGCTTTACAGAGTAAACAGATTAGGTTTTGAATTTAAACATTTCTCTATATGTATGAGTTCAGTACGTCTCTAATGAGCAAACATGTGGTGACAGTGACAAGGAAAAACTCCCTGGGACAACATGAGGAAGAAACCTGGAAAGAAAGTCACCCATCATTTGGGTAACACCAGAGAATGTGGCTGGTAGAGATCTTTGGTAACTGTGTCATGTGATTAAAAAGTACAGAAGGAATCTTACATTTATCAGTCATGTGATCTACAGATTGTCAATGAAAAGTCTTGTTAAATAATACAAATTATATTTCCTAAATCTTTGTAAATAAGTTTTTTATCATGTTGGTATGGAAGTGTACATTTATACCTTAAATATATTTTAAGGATTCCTGCATATCCTAAATATCATCTGAATGCCAGTGGAATCACTGCCATGCGATCACCATAATTCATATTCCGGCTATTGTGTTTTATTAGCTCCTCTTCAGTAAGAACTGTATCCCATTCAAGGTCATGGTGAATCCAGACCCCGTCCCATAAACATGCCAATACACCCCTGTAATGCACACATACAGTACATGCATTAACACAGCAGAGCCAGTCCATGCACCAGCTTGGTTTTGGGTCAGGAGAAAACCAGAGAAGCCAGAGGAAACCCATGTTGAGAAAGTTCATACAGACAGCAACTTGAGGTCAGCGTTAATCCAGGGATTATGAGGCAGCAATGCTGACAGTCTGCCAGTACCACTGTGCCAATAATATGGATTTTAAAAAATACAATTGCCAGTTAAGGTTTTCTTGTTATTATTTAAAATACAGTAGTGTGCAATAATCTTTTGGTGAAAATGTATTGAACAATGCAATTGTAGGCAATAAGAACCACAAACATCATTCCAACAAGTACATTGAGGTAAAAGTATGGCAAATAAACAAAAACACTAAAAATACCAATTTGTCAGAAAAATTGAAAGGTGTTGCAATTAAATTTTTTTTTTTACTTTTGCATAGCATGAATAAACTTCAAACCATATGGAATGGTTTAGCAAGTGAAGAAATTAAGTGTGCAGTGATGATTATACACTTAAGAAAATGAAGATAAATCAGAAACCAAGTACTATTCATGTATTAATTTCATGTAATATTGATATATTATATAAACAATATTAAGTAAACAAACAACTATATATAGTAATAACAAAAAAGTCTCTTTTTTGAGAAAAAAAAGTCAATATTTAGTGAGGCCGCTCTTTATTTGATTACAGCATTTAACTTTTCTGGCATAGTGTTCACATATGTTTTTAATTTCTTCACTCGCAAAACCATTCCATATGATCTGAGGTTCATTCATGTTATGCAAAAGTAAAAAAAAATACATTTTTAAATTGTTTTGGTTTTTGTTTTGGTATTTTCAGTGTTTTTGTTTATTTGCCATACTTTTATCTCAGTATACTTGCCGGGATGTTTTTTTTTTTTTTGGTTTTCATTGCCTACAGTAGCATTGTTCAATACATTTTCAGCAAAAAAATTATACAGAAGTAATTTTTTACTTCTTTCTATTCGGAGCCCTTTGAGACAAAAGTGCTGGTGTATAGTCTTCACTGCAGACTACTATAATTGAAAAACCAAGCACACTTCCGATGAGAAGTAAGTGATTTATTTTTATTTTTTTAATTCTTTAAATTTTCAAGCCTGTTAACAGGTCCAGACTTACATTTCTTGTACTTATTCTTATACCCTCACTCCCTCACTCATTTGCCAAACTGCTTAACCCTACTAGGGTCTCAGCCAACACTGGGCGAAGCAGAGGTTCACTCTGAACATCTCGCCAGACCACTGCAGGGCCAACCACCTAAGGAACCACCTATAGGATAAAGTTGGAGCAGCCAATTAGCCTAATGTGCATGTCTTTGGACTTAGGGAGGAAACTGGAGTACCCAGAGTAAACCCACGTAAGCACAGGGAGAACATGCAAACTCCCCACAAAAATGCCTGAGCTGCGAGACGGACGTGCTTTGCCATTGTGCCACCTTTTCTTTTAGATAGATGGATAGAAAGATACTTTATTAATCCCAGAGGGAAATTCACATTTTAAGTACTAAAAGTGTCATTGTAGTTAAGGATCAATAACTTGTGATTTTAATCTGTTATCTAATAAGCAGAGCATTTTAACAAGAATATTTAATATGGAGATAAATTATATCTCCTCTATAGCTTAAGATGCACATGTATGCATTAATTGGCTTAAACATTATGGGACTGTGTCAGATGGACAGCTATAAGTGTCCTCATCCTCCCTCCAGCACCAGCAGATATAGCTGAACATATGCCAAGCAGAGACAATCAGATCGTTCACAGTGTACCTGCAAATCCAATCTATGCTTTGCCATGATGGATATTATATGATTTGAAATCAAAAATTTGTGACAGCTCATGAATTTGCTTTTTTATCCATCACTTCATTTTCATTAACGCCATACCGACTGAGTCACCGAGGATTATTTATTCACCAAGCAGTTTCCCTCAATCATACAGAAACTATCAGAGATTAATCTTGGCAATTAATACAAGAAATGCTACCTTGTGTTTGGTTTAATTTTCCCACTAATCTGTCAGGCCAGAATAAAAGGGGTTTTGAGGAAATAAATGCCAGGAATAATGAGCATGACTCTGAGACCGATTTCCTGTTCCACTAACCTGGGTTGGCGCTTGGTGCAGGTGAAATGGTGAGTGACTGTTTTAGCTGGAACTTCGCTGTTGTTAGTGTGGTGGCAGCGCTTCATCCGAGGGTTAATTAACACTGAAATGTTCTCCCTGCCACCACAGCTGTGGCATAATTGATAGAGTGCTATTTACTGTGCAAAGTAAAATTATGCATGCAATGCACTTAAAAATATACAATTATAGCTGGGTAGTAATGTTCGAAAAGGTTGTGTTGGTTACATTTGCCTGATGTAATTAACGTTACTTAGAAGTAGGAGGGGAACGTGTTGGCAGGAACATGGCACAAATGGCTTAGTTTTGGGGTGGGGAAAAAAGAAAGAGATGGTAATTAATGTTGGGGATGTAAACTGGAGAGATATACTGTGTGTAGAAATGAAATTTGATGATGGATGTTTGAGAAATTAATGTTGGGGTGAATATTTGGCTGTATTGCAGGCTTGTTTGCTTGTTTATAGGCATCATTTAGAATTTAGAATTTAAATACCAAGCAACCTTATTTGTTTGTTTGTTTGTGTTTCAAATGAAAATATGTTTCTGTGGAATAAATATGCGATAAAAATTAAAAATTAAAAATAATTATATAGAGAAAAATATGGATTAATTTTTTGTGTGTAACATTTCCATAGTGCCTCTGTGGAACCAATAAACAAATAAACAAATGAATGAATAAATTTTAAATAAATTAAAATATGCCCTGGAAAATGTTTGTTAAGTCTTTTTATTACAGAGAACACTAAATAACATATCGATGGCCACTGCTCCAATCCAAGGTTGGCTATTTTTCCAATACAGTGGTGAATATAACAAATCTAAACAAACAAACAAACAAATAACCAGAGATGAGCCTAGTAGTCACCTGCTGTTACCTAATCACTGATTTAATATGTACTATATGTTTCACTTTAGCTGGTCTTTATCTTCAGTCTGACCAAAAGAAAAAAGAAAAAAAAAAAAAACACCTCACCCTCCTGTAACAAGTCATGGTCAGGCCATCTTTTATTACTCACTCCTGGTTTCCAGCAACAGTTTCCATTTCGTTTGGGCCAAATAAAAAAAAAAGGACTACACACGCCATCCACTGGCCTTCTTATTGATTCGCCAGGGTGTTGAAAAGGTCTTTGGTCATGCCCTTACCAAAGCATACTAATTTGCTCGATCAAGTCTGTCAGAATATCGACTGGGAGGAGGTACAGCTCACGCCATTGTGCTCCCTTCAGCGGGGGAGCCATGCCGTGAAACAGGATTACCAGAGGTCACACAGGCACTGAAAGGATGTCCATCACTTTCTGTCTGAGAACACAAAAGGGGTGGGAACTGGGACGTGATTGAGATGTAGAAGACGAGAGGAATGGCGGAAAAAAGAGAGGCGGGGGAGCAAGGAAGGAAACACTTCTTGCATGCAAATGATTGGTCTGTTAATATATTCATGGCCTTCTCACAGAGGTTTAATCACAATGCATGCTTGGCAGTCCTTCAGACACTGAGGTTTGAAATGTATGGGTATAATGTTTAAAAATCTTTTTTTTTTTTTTCTGATATATGCTAATGGCCTGTTAGCTGAGGAGGGTAAATAAGCAAAGAAGTGATGAAAATTGGACAGAAAGCACCACAAAACCTGGTGTACTCTCTTCTTAGCAAATATTAGCAAAACACTTGCACCTCAGAGCAAAACAAGAGGCTGAAGATTAGAAAAATGTACCTTGATTGTACCTTGTGTCACTGCGTGCATCATAGCTCTGCTTCTCTGCCATGTCATAGTAGAAATGTAGGATCCACTTGAACTCATAGGAGTATAAATGGGGTCTATGTTGGTAAACCTAGCCCTGCTAAGCTACACAACAAAAATACAGAAGTTTTTGAGAATATTAAAAAAATTAAATGATGATTTTAAATATGAATTTTTATTTTATTTTAATTCTATTTCTAAATGAATTGTCTTATGTATATTTTTATAGGCAGATATTTATGAATACATAAGGCAGTTAAGATGATCATAATCTACTCATTACATACATTCCATGCTTTCATTCAGCTCCAGTGTATCCTACTGTGTTTTTATGTTGTTGTGTACCATCTTTAAACTCCATCTGGGATCATCCAGTCTCTTTGTTGAGCACATTTGTTTTTATTATCCCGATGACTCAAACAAATATCCAGTTATCCATTATCTACTAGGCCTGATTGTGCACCTCTTTATGGTGATGTCAAATCCTCTTACCTCTATAGGTGAGACATCTGCCGGTGCTTTCTGGCTCATCAGAGGCACTCGTCGCGAGCCACCCCTGCTAACCTGATCACATAGGTATTTTGCTTTCAGTTCGCCCTCTGCGTTTTGTTTGTTTGATTTGCCGAGCAGGTGTTTTATAACCATTAAAGCCTTCAGTGTGACCCCGGCTCTGAGGAGTAGGCAAATAGAGCGAGCGGACAGTCGAGTCATGCAAGTGATTTTTTTTTCTTCTTTTTCTTTTTTGCCCTCAATGGAACCATCTGGTGACTGAATAAAAGGAAAAAAGGGAGGGGGGGGGGGAACAGAGAGTACATCTAGCTGTTTACCTTTGCCCGCATTATTGTGTTTTTGGGGAAAGCAGAGGGACACCAGAAAGGCCGCTGTCTATTCTGATGGTTTAAAGAATGATGATGCTGTTTACAGGAACACATTTGACAGCAAACAGCTGCCTTTTCAAGATGAAGTAGAAGGGCTGTCCAATAATTATGAAACTTAAGCAGTTAGAAGAAGAAAAAGAGCAACATGAAGTGAGTCACAATGTTCCTTTACAACAAACAGGCAAATCGAGTTTAATTAAAGTGAATTCAATTCCATGAATTTTACACACGTCGCATTCTTCACATTTAGTGCATGTTTTCATTTTACACGTTTGTTTTTTTGTTTGTTTGTTTGTTTGTTTTTTTAATAATACAGTGTATTTCATATTTTTATACTTGCCACAGAAGAATATAGCTTCTGCAGGATTGTTATTGTTGTTATTACTATTATTATTATTATTAATATTATTTTTATTATTATTATTATTGCTGTTGTTGTTATTGTTATTATTATTAATTGTTGTTGTTGTTGTTGTTACCTGTAGTGCATTTTATGTGATCATGCATGATGTCACTTGAATGTACATTTCATATCCATTTGCAGGGCATAAAATGAGAACATGGCCCATTATACATTTTCCATTTTTTCATGATCCCTATACTTGCACACAAATTACATTAAAATCTATCACATGGCATAACTACGATTTTACATCAGTGATTTTTTTTTTCCCATCAAATAACGTCAGCCTTATAAACAGTCTGCTATTCCTTAAAAAAGTGTAATATTCACTAATGACTTTATGTCCATATGTGTAATAAAATGCTATTTTTTGCCATTACATCCTTATTTTTTGAGTTCTGTGCGCATTTATTGACCAAATGAACAAAAAAAGAGTGCTTTAATTTTGTACTTCATCCTATTCGTAATTAATTGTCCTCCATGCCAGCAGAGTCGTTCAACTCATTTTCATATTAGAGGCAACAAACCAGCAACAGCATCAAGCTCTCAGCCTTGACATTTGTAAGACTGTTTGTTTAGGATTTTTCCAGTGGTGTCAATGAATGGACATTAATCCCAGCACTTATTAAAGCCAGCGTTATGCTATGCCACTACATATAATTATGAAATTGATGATAATTACTGTGCGACTCATTAATGACTCATTAGTCTATTATGTTTAAGCTCAATGGCATGCAAATCAGCCTGAAATGAACATGGGAAAAGGAGATAAATACTGAAAACAAACACCAAAAGGATAACTGATTAATGAAAATTAAAATTAATAATAAATTTAAATCTTAGACAGAGAGATCCTTCACTTTAATACAATCATCACTTTTTTTATGAGGACTTCAGAGGGCTTTACTGTAGATACTGTATATATTTAAGCATATCTAACTATTATGTCTAATATTGTAATATTTATTAGTGCTTATTTAAACATAAAGAAGTCAGTTTGGTTTAGTGATGATTAGGGAATCATTTTCTGAGTGTCTTATGGTGTCATAAAACAAAAGAATGGGACTAATTAAATATTTATAATTCA
>JAQMYF010000025.1:28535038-28546710 GCA_030014195.1 Neosilurus mollespiculum
CGCACGTGCTCACTCTCTCGCTCTTTCACCCACACACAACGTCCCAACCCCCCCCCCCCCTTAGAGACCTTAATTTCATCATTTAAGTAAACCTTAAATTAGTGTACACTTATTTTGTGTGTGTGTGTGATGTGAGAGTGTGATGGGGTTGGAGAGTTCACACACCTTCATGGCCAGGAAGTAAGTGACAGCCAGTGTGTCCTCTCACCATCTCCCCACCAACTGCAGCAGCTCAAACAGTGATTGTAACAGACTGCATGTCACATCCTATTACAATACAATCTGAACCGGTGCATCATGGGAAATACTAGTACACACATAGATCCCTAATTCTAATAGATGAAGGACAAAGATTTTTGCTGCCAGAGATAACTGGACCACCTTCAATACATTGAGGCTTTTAATTTCCGTAGCAGAGGGAAGCAATATTTATGCACTACATCAGTCACGTCTGGAGAGGTGATACATTTCTGTAACACTGGCTGAATAAATATCTGAATCAAGGATTCTTGACTCTGGTTTCACATCAAGGGCTTTCACGGATGTTGGCTTTTTTCCAGCTTTTGTGTTCATACTAAAGAGAGTACAATACAATTAACCCCTTACATTCATCAGCTTGTAGCTCTTTTCTATGACTGTATTCATAGAATCCTTCATAAAACTCAAGTAAATAAAAAAAAAATAAATAGTAATATAGTAAATAATAGGCTGAGTATTTAAGGGCTATTGTTGATTTTAGCATCATTAAAATACATTTAACTGAAATAATTTTTCTGATGGCCGGCAAGGTGGCATGGTGGTTTGTACGTCAGCCTGAAATCAAGAAGGTCCTGGGTTTGAGTTCGAGACCTGGCTCAACGAGGGTGTTTCTGTGTGGAGTTGGCATGTTCTCCCCATGCTTGTGTGGCTTTCCTGTGGGTACTCTGGTTTCTCCCTACAGTCTAAAGAAATGCACATTAGGCTAATTGGATGTTTCAAATTGCCCCTAGGTGTGAGTGTGAATGGGCGTGTGTGTGTGTGTGTTGCCCTGTGATGGACTGGCGAGCTTTTCAGGGTGCATGCCTTTGCCTAGAGTCGGCTGACGTAGGCTCCAGCCTCCCTGCAAACCTAGTAAGATAAAACGGTTCGGGAAATGAATGTTGAATGAATAATTATTTATCTGCTGCTCAGTGTTACAGCATGTGGCATATATTCATGGCAGGAGTCTCAATGAAATGCATTACAATAAAAATGTACACGTATATATATGTATATACATATATTCTTTTCACTAATTAAGTAAAGTTAACATTAAAACCAATTTATTATTTATTTATTTATTTATTTATTTACAGTTGTCTGATTTATTTTACATTATATTAATTATTTAACACTTATTTGTCTCCATAACACTTTTGTGTTGTATTGCTTTGCTGTTTTTATTTTGTTTATCATTTCGTGGCACAAATATGCTACAGATTGTAAACTTTAAGCAGTTTGAAGAGGAACAACACAAAAGGAGTCACTATTTTTATTTAATATGCTTCTATGCAGGGTGCCGCAGAGAAGCGAGCCTGCAGAAAGGAGCGCAGCAACTCCAACAGACCAGCGTTATCTTTCACGTGCGACCTATGCCGAAGAGACTGTCACTCACGCATAGGTCATCACAGCCACAGAAGACACTGCTCCACCAACAACTAGGATGTCACCCCATGATCAACACTGACCGACGGAAGCCTATGATGATGCAGGGCGGCACGGTGGCTAGCATGTCTGCCTCACAGCAAGAAGGTCCTGGTCCCTGTGAAGGTGTTTCTGTGTGGAGTTTGCATTGCGTGGGTTTAATCTGGGGGGCTCCAGTTTCCTCCCACAGTCTAAAGACAAGCACACTAGGCTAAATGTATATTTTTGATTGCCCCTAGATGTGAATGTGAGTATGAATAGTTGTCAGATGAATGTATATCTCGTACTGTGTGCACAGAGTGCTCTTTCTGCTCGTTCCCCCCTGTATGAAGGTAGGTTTCTTTGCTTTTCTGAGATATACAGAAGTTATTGAGGTCAGATATGTTGTGCTGAGAAAATGTGACAGTTGTTGTGGTTTGCTTGAAATCCTTGCTGACAGAACAGTTGGGGCGATGTGTTTAAAAATTGATTGTGTAACATCCATGCTGCGCTCTGACCCTGACCTCTTCCTCTCTGCCTTTTAGGCATCACTTGCTCGCATCAGCTGTCTTTCTGAAAAACAATGTTTTGTGGAGGAAGGTCTGTGAGGGCAAGAATTTATACTCATACCGGATATAGAGGTTTTTATTCAGGGATAAATATTGCAAAAATGTTCAAATGTTCAAAGGGTTCAAATGCCATTGACTGGAGTGTTAGCGCTAGCTTAAATAAGCCAGATTGTTATGTAGTGTATATAGCTTTGTATTCATTGTGTCAGACTTAATTTGCATATTGTATTCAGTATTAAAAATTAAGAAATCAAGATTAATAATAATAATAATAATAATAATAATAATAATAATAATAATAATAATAATAATAATAATAATAAAAAGAAGAAGAAGAAGAAGAAGAAAAAGAAAAAACACTGGTATGTTTCATAGCTTGTTGATTTTATCCAAAGGAAATTAATTTTTTTTTATTATTTCTTTTTTTAATCAGCACAGAGAGAAGATTCTTTTTTAAAAGCACTACTTTGAAAAATACCAACTCGTACTGTAAACCTAAATATTTGTACTCATGGCTTTATTTGGTCTTTATAAATACGCAAAAATGAAAAATGAGATACATTACCCCTTTAAAAGTCCACATCAATGTTCTTTCTAGAGTGATTTTTTTGCCCCCTCTTGTGTGAAGGTACGTATTGTGTTTGCTTTTATGAGATGGATATGGCAAAGTGCATGCAAGCAGAATAGTGCAATATGTTAATCAAATTAGCACAACACATCAAAGGTCTTGGCTTTTACTGGGCCATTTTCATAGCACAATTCACAATGGCAAGAGGCAATACAATAAAGCACTTGGCAGCAGAAGCGCTTATTCTCTTGGCAGAGGACCTGAAAAAAGAGAGAGAGAGAGAGAGAGAGAGAGAGAGAGAGAGAGAGAGAGAGAGAGACAGTCCACTAAGGTAGTAAAATAAGGCAGCACCATTCCTGAAATCTGACTAGGGAGAAATATGTTTATTTGTGCTATGGAGAAATATTTTTCTTAAATTATGATTATGTTAATGAGGGAATATTTTCCGAGAGCTCAGAGTTAGTGTGATGGGGTTGAAGTACCAGTGACTACAGGTGCGATAGAAAAGTGACTGAAGTGAATGGCAATTCATCTCTTTTCATTCTCAAAATGTTCTCAAATTTGTCGCGTTGCATCGCATTTTGGTCGCCTGGTTCATGAACTCATCGCAAAGTTGCTGGGCATAGGGCACAAACCCAGGACCTTCATGCTGTGAGGCGGAAGTGCCAAACACTACCACACTGTGGTATTGTGATTGTTTAGGAACCTGTTCAGGGTGTCCTCAGCCCTCATTCAGAGTCTGCTAGGATGGACTTCAGTCATCCTGTGACCTTAATAAAGGATAAAGCATTTTGGGAAATGAAATGAATTAAAAATATTGGTCACTACTGACCCCAAACACAGTAATATATTATTATATTAACCTTGATGTGCAACAGAATGCAGTAGTTTTTATAAAGGTGTCATCACATACAGTATATTCCAGTCTTTTGCAGCAAACTCTTAAATAATTAAGCATGCACTCAGCTGTCCATCTCTGTTATTAACAGGGGAGTGGAAGCAGACAAGCTCAAAATTTGTCAAGCAGCAATACTGTAAGAAATTAACTCTTCTGTTTATTATCTCCCATGCTACTTTCAGTGAAACACTTGTTCTGCTGTGATGTCCTTTCTGTGTTCCTTACAACACACACAGGACTCAGGATTAATGTAGCAGGTATTCCCTGTTCACATCTGGCACAGCGTTGCTCCTCGTGTCGCCATTAAAGTTTCAGAACAGAGCAGCTTAAAGCTAAGGAGACACTTGTTCCAGTTTCTCTTCTGCACAGAGAGATCCCTGAAGAAGCACGACTGGAAGGCAGCCATGGGCAAGAGCATGTCATGAACATTGGACCCGTAGTCTCCAGGTGCTGCTGTGACAAAACACACTTGTTCTATTAGAGCCTTGGGGGACTCATCGAATGGTACATTACTTATATGCTGAAGTGCAGGGACTTTTTATATTCTATGGAAATGGAGTTTCTTACCGAAAGCTCTAATTAAACATGGCTACATGTAGTATTTGGTAGTTTACTGGTTAAAATGATCCTGTGGTGTACTGACAGTAATGCAGATTATAGCATAAATAATAGATTTTATTCATGTTTTAGTTTTAGTGCAGCGCTAATTCATACGCAGGAACTTGTACAATAAACACTGCACATAATCTACAGCAAATAATACACAGATTAAAGAGAAGTGCACTGTATGATATATGACATGGTAAAGTTTTCTATTAGAAGACATTCATGTAGTATGTGGGGCCATTGGTGTAATGGTTAGGATGCTAGGCTCATGGTCATGAGTTTGGATCCCGTCAGTCCCCCACTATGCCAAGACCAATCCCAAGTGCGCCTCTGTCCACCCAGCAGTGTAAATGGGTACCAGTAAATACTGGGACATTAACCTGCAATGGACTACAGTCCCATTTAGAAGATTGCTTCACGCCACTAAAAGCAAGATGACCTCTAGACTGATGTGCCTGTAGGCCTGGGTGTTAAAGTCCAACAGACTTTACCTTATCTATGTATAGTTTGTGTGCACTCATGCATACTTATTCTGTTTATACTTATCATAGACAGTGTGATTGACCACCAAAAAAAATTCATTTGATTAATTTGATAGAATTAATTTAGTGTGATTGCACTGTGTCATGCTAAAGTGTGGTTTACTTGGCCCATTAAAATAATAATAATAATAATAATAATAATAATAATAATAATAATAATAATCTGCTCAGGCATGATTACTTGTGTTCATGCCCAGCGTGATCTCTAATTGTGCCCAAGCACAGAACTTGAACACTGTGACAATATTTATATGCAGTCCTTTATAAATAAAGACGGATTGGATTGGATTGGACATGGATATGTCTGGGTTATCACCAGGTCCGGTTCTCACCTTATTGATGAATGCTATTTGCAGTCGAAAAGCAAATTCCTCCTTCACTGTCAACTGCCTCCACAACATGATTTACTGAAAACTGGGGAGCATCATTTATAAATGTGTATGATATATGAGAGGGACATGAGGCTCAACACTCAAAACAACTCCAAATAAAACCACATTGTAAAAATGCAAACACAACAGAGCAATGCAAGAGCACAAAATGTTACGGCATGACGACGCAAGTGCACTCGGGCCTGGAACAGTGTCATCAAGTCAGCAGGGATGTGGGAGGGGAAAGGGGCACTCCGGCATTATACGTGGCAACCGTGCTTAATGTAGGTAGTCTCCAAGTTTCCGTTCACAAGAGAGACAAATTAGCACTTTCTGCTTGTAACATTACAGGCTACTTTTTTGTCTTATTACCTTCAGGAGAAAGAATTAAAGAGAGGCTTGTGAGTGAGCAATTGGTTATAAATACTGTTAGAGAAGTGATAAGGGGAACTATCCATTTATTCATGTTCTAAGCCGCATAATCCTAATTAGGGTCGCGGGGAGGCTGACGCCTATCTCAACCGATTATGGGCAAAGGCGGGGTACACCCTGAACAGCTCGCAGGGCCAACACACATACAACAATCCACATTCACACCTGGGGCAATTTGGAGCCGCCAATTAGCCTACAGTGCATGTTTTTGGACTGTGGGAAGAAACTGGTGTACCCGGAGGAAACCCACGCAGATGCAGGGGGAGAACATGCAAACTTCACACAGAAACATTCATTTTGAGTGCATTCATTTTACTCTCGTCATTAAAGGGCATATTGAGTAACATTACTGCCTTGCAGTTCTACTGTTCCTGGTTCATCCTGAGCAGAGGTTACTCCTTGTGTGAAGGTTCATCTGGGTTCTCTGGTTTTCTCCTACATCCCAAAACCATGCCAGTAGGTGGATTGGTGGCTAAAAAGTTCACAAAAGTTGTGTGTGTGTGTGTGTGTGTGTGTGTGTGTGTGTGTGTGTGTGTGTGTGTGTGTGTGTGTGTGTGTGTGTGTGTCATTTTAGTTAAAATATTTACAGAAAATGAATGCATCACCAATATGTATGCCATATGTAAAGCTATAATTTGTTTTATGCTTGTTGAAATTGCTAAGAATTTTTTTCCCCCTGAGATCAGTTTGAACATTGCAATTAACAATCTGTTTTACAAACATTTTCAGCATGTTCCTCTCAGGTGAATCCATCATCTTTCTTTTAAGACAAAAAGCTTCCTGGTTTGTAGAACCCTGCCATCGGCGCCTACTTTCCCATCTCCATTATCCGTGTTTGCGGTGCACTCATCCAAAAGGTAGCCATCTCAGAGTGTGTGGCCCAAAACCCATTCACAATGGCTCTCATGGAAATATCTGAATGTGAGGTGAATATAATATCTCTTAATTAAAGAATAATTTCGAATGCGCAGAGCTCTGCTTTTCACGAAGGCTTGAAATGGCTACTCCAGCGCCAAGAGATCTGAAGTGGTGTTTTCATCCGATCCTGGCAAAAAAAAAAAAAAAAAAAGTGAATGTGCAGATTCATTATGTAGTGGGCCACAGGGTTGCTAATGGATTTTGAATTAAGGGAAACATTTTTTCTTGCACACCAATAGTAAGGTATGTCTGGTTTTGTTCAAGCCATTTGAAAGCGTGATTTTATTTGCCTCGCACCAGTTAAGTGTTACCTTCTATCAGAGATTTTTTATAAGTGACCTGAGCAGAGATCAGAGGTCATTATACACCACTTTATGAGTATCTTAGAACACCTTTTGTATGTTACTTTGAATATTTACAATCATTTTTAGCAGGTCCTTAAATTTGTTTTACATTTCTGTTTAGTAAAATCAAATGTAATGATGACATTGTAAAGAACAGCAGACTCATATGTCCATTATTTTCTATAGGCAGCACCGTGGCATAGTGGATAGCACTTCCACCTCACAGCAAGAAGGACCTGGGTTCGAGTCCAGGGCTCACCGTGGGTGTTTGCATGTTCTCCCCATGCTTGTGCAGGTTTTGTCCAGGTGCTCTGGTTTCCTTCCAAAGACATGCACATTAGGCTAATTGGCTGCTCCAAATTGCTCCTAGGTGTGAGTGGGTGTGAGAGTGAATGGTTGTGTGTGCGTTGCCCTGCAATGTCGAGTTGTTCACGGTGTACCCCAACTTTGCCTAGAGACAGCTGATGGTATAATGTCATGCTGGTAGCAACATATAAACATATAACAACATTTGCTGGTAGAACATGCAAACTCCACCGAGAAACACCATGCTGGGCACGCGGCCCAAACCCAGGAACTTCTTGCTTACCAGGGGTTTATACTGGGGCCATGATGTCCACGATCTCTGCGATTCAAAAGAAAAAAGCTTGGAGATCCACGATTTACGACCACGCTTAAGGCAGGGTGTTTCCATGTTCATAAAGATTCAATACAATGGCACTATAAGGTCTTTTACGGTTCATTATGGTCTGCTATTTCTATCACAATTTCTATCATAATAAATCGTAATAATCGTGACAAAATGTGACAGTCCAAAATTTTGTCACGCTCATCACGAATCCACCAAGTACCCTTAAGATCATTATGATTCAATCCCACAACCCCAAATGCTCATCATGAGTCTCTCAGATCGTAGAGGTCATCGTAAACATTGCGGCCCCAGAGTAAACCCAGGGTTACACCAATATGGTGACCTGGTAGCAACTTAACAACCTGTTTGATAGATAGCACCTTAAGAAATGACTATGGAGACAAGAAATGAAAATATTGCAGTTTTAATTTTATCTGAAGAAAGTTAAGCACTTAGCGTCTTACAATGCAGTAAAAAAAATCTCAATCAAAAATCCACCAAAATAGGCAAGTGATGGTTCTTTAATCTAAATTTTGAAAGACCTACATTTTTATTGCTTTATTCTTTCAGTTATTTCCACTGCACGTTTTACATTTCCATTGTGAAAAATAAGTCTTAAATTAAATTAAAGGTATAATTTAAGGACGTTAACAAAAAAAAATCTTGTCTATTTCTGCTGATTTTCAAGAGACATCAGAAATCAGAGCCATTCGAAAGCCCCAAAAAAGAAATCTCTTTTCATGACAGGATCAAACTTCAGTTTTGTAAAGAAGGCTGGAAAAAAAAAACTCAAATTCTTCAAGCTTCATCAGCAAACATTACTGCATCCAGTTCCATGGATTTACTGTAGTATTCACAAAAATCTGCAGTACTATCAAACCAATCACAGAAAACACAGAAACAATGATTTCATTGGAGGATAAGAATAGGTTGAAGGAGAATGGCTCCATCAAGTTTGAAGAGTTTTCCTCTATTCTTATGGATTTGTTGTTTCGTGAGTTTAGACATGTAATTCTTTGCCAGCAGACGTCCTCAAGTTCCTACAGCTGCAATAACTGATCTGTCTAGGAGTACTCTCTGCTCTACATGCACCAGTGTGTGACTGAAAGTCCTCTAAAACACAGCTATATTTACATTTTGAGCATTTGGCAGACGCTCTTACCCAGAGCGACTAACAACTATTATTTTTATACAACTGAGCGACTGGGTTAAGGGCCTTGCTCAAGGGCCCAACAGTGGTGATAGAGGGGATTGAACCATTGACCTTTGGATCAGTAACCCATCGCTTTAACCACTAAACCACCACTGCCCTCTCTCACATTCTCGGTGGAAGAAAAGGACAGCCGAGTCACTTTCCTTCCCACCACCAGGAGACAGGACAGTCAGACGAAAGGTATCCTGGTCATGTGGAAGACTTGAGCACTTAGCCTTTTACTTCAAGTATGTTAAGATGCTCAAACATGCACTTGGATCTTCTAACACACACAATATATAGTTGTGCACAAATGCTATCAAAGGTAGAACTACTATGCATTATAAAGAAACCACTCCTTATTTATTTATTTTTTTTACTGTAGATTTGATCCTGCATTCTTCCTCTTCATCCTACCTCTATGCTGGATGTCCAGGTTGTTCTTGAGGACATGAAAGAACTTGCAGTGTACACTCTACTCTCTTATCTACAGCTCTTCTCATTAGTGCCTTCAGCAGTGCAGGTCTTTTATATCCTGTGATTTATAGTAACAATGGCAAGGACACTGCTACTGAGTCAAGAGGCAAGCCGAACACATGGAAGAATTCAGCTCCTCGCGGTCATGGTCTGATGATCCTCATAATAAAAATATAGATGGTGAAAGCTGTTAAACCTTGGATTATTATTCCCTGGTGGATGGAAAATGTTATAATGTAAAAATTATACACACACACACATACATACATACATATATGTATGTATATATACATCTGATCTGAATCTATATATATCTGAAGTCACTGTTTGTGCCTCTTTTTACCAATTTTTTATTTTATTTTTTTATTTTTTGCCTTCTTTTTTCTTTTTCTTCTTCACCCTGTACAACTCTAAAGCAATGTCAAATCCACCACTCTTCTCTATTATTATCTCCATAATAAATGATTAAGGAGAAAAATGTCAAATGTTTCCCCAAGTAGCTACTTCCTGTGCTTGGCCACTGTCTTAAATAAAAAATTAAAAATTAAAAATAAAAAAGAACAGTGGACTAGTCCGTTTTCCACACTCTTCAAGGGTGTTTAATTCATGACGGTCTCTATGGGAACAATCTCATTTGTATATGCCATGTTAAACTTAAAACCTTGTCATGGGTGAGAAGTCCATTTGTAAATTCACCTCCTATGTGCTTCGATTTTCATACTCGGCTCCTCTTACACACCCGGCCTTAACTATTAGTCTAAACAAAGCATTTGTCATTGTGTCATTTCAGCACCTTTAAGTGATCGCCTCAAGTTTTTCTAGCATGAAGCTACGTGTTGAGCTTAAAGAATGGCCTCTTTATATCCTGGAGAAGAGGATGTCTGTTCTTTATCAAGCTTTACACCAGCCAAAAAACCACTCGGGGAGGATCTTCAGTTTCTCTGTGAATATGTCAGGTGTGGTCTTTGGCAAAAAGACAGAGTGAAAGATTTAATCTATTCTTATAAAAAATCATTTGGGATGTTTCTCAGATAAAGATAGAGAAATGTGAGAAACTTAAATAGTAGCCTAGTGTGAACTGTGATCCTGTTTATGAAATGAAAAGATTAACATGAGTATAAAAGTCTAAGGCTCTAAACCTTACACAGATAAAGTTCAGATAAAAGGTTTGAGACATTCGTCCAATTCTGTTCAGTTGTTATGTCTCACATTCAGCTGTTCCTGATGTCATGGTTTTGTTTTGTTTTTTGTGACATGGCAGTGTGGCTCCAACACACCCAATACACACACACACACACACACACACACACACACGCAACACACACACACACACACACACACGCAACACACACACACATGCTTATTTAACTTATTCTTTGATAGGACTGTCACTCTCGTAGCATCAGAATTCCAATTTCAATAAAACGGTCGCTGATAAATAGTGAAATTCATTTATTTATAGTTTCTGGCTACTATTATGCATATATTAAGATGCTACCATACTTTGGACTATTAGCATGCTGCAGAATGTTTTAAAAGAACATTCTCCCCAATGTTTAAGTTTACACTTCTGCTGTATGTACAGTAGATATTTTTAAACATTAAGAGCATAAAGCCAATAAGATTTCAGAGACCTGTATGCATAAGTACATTTTGGAAAACAATGATTCTGCTTCTTGATTTTGAAGGATAGCCATTGTACATTAAAAGTAATTAAAAAATATTTATCATCTATTTATCCTGTTTTCTCTGAATTCAATAATGATTAAGATAAAAATATAAAGAGACCAGAAACCAGTGGTCACCACCCCTGATCTTGGAGATCTACTGCCCTGAAGACTTACTCCAGGCCTGATCATGCCCACCTGACCATCTGAAAACACTGCCTTAAGAGGCTCTTAACCAGCTTAAAGAGGTGTGTTAGATTTTGTTAGGGACAAAACCAGCAGGAAGGTAAATCCCTGGAACAGGGTTGGTGATCACTGCTATACTGCTCTACAGCTTACCCTGTACATATCATGCACCTTTTTGTGTATGTGTACATCATCATCATCAGAATACTTTATGTATCCTGAATTGAATATATGAGTATTATCAGGAAAGATGTGTGTATATGTATGTAAATGTGTGAATATGGGGATGGATGTGTAAGTCTGTACATGTGTGAATATGTGGATGGATGTGTAAGTCTGTATATGTGTGAATATGTGGATATAGGTAGATATGTTTGCATGTATAGGATATATGTGTACATATGTGTTTGTATGTTTATGCACATATATAGCTTCGTGTATACACCCTAGTTGTCTTTTGTGAACTTTTATAATTGCTGCTAAACAGAGAGCTGCTAAACTGAATTTCACTGTTCATGCAACACATTACAATATAGATCTCTTATCTTCTCTTACCTTAAACAATGAAAGTGATTCCTGTGTATGAACTGGAAGGAAGGAAGCCCAGGGCCACTTGTTTTTATGTCTAAT
>JAQMYF010000025.1:28573584-28587071 GCA_030014195.1 Neosilurus mollespiculum
CCCGAGCTGGGAATCGAACCCAGGACCTTCTTGCTGTGAGGCGGACGTGCTAACCACTGCGCCACCGTGCCGCCCTAGAAGGTTTTCAGAATTTTTTAAAAATTCAAGATGTGCACGTTTTCTATGTGATATTGAGCATGTAGTGAGAGGTGCTCAGATTTTCCTCATAGCTAATCTCTTCTATTGAAACATGTGTTCAGATGACACTCTGATGGATTGGATCTAAAATGGACAATGATGTTTTGTTTAAATGTGTGGAGTCCATGCCAGCTCGAGTACTCAGTTTTATTAAAGCATAAAATGGGACAAATGTAAATATTTCAAAGGTTATACTTTTCACTCAGGTTCATGTATTGTGTAAAAAAAAAACTGTTGTGTTGAAAAGAATAAAACAAATACAAAATTGAGGTATTTTTTAATAATGCTCTTTGACTCCTTGACCCCACTCTAGATATAAACATTTCCCCAGCAAACAGGTTTACACCCATACAAACATATAATACTTACATCGAGGAAACTGACATCAATGTGAAGATCAATGTCTACATCATCAATTGCACCATATTCCCTAAAAGGACAACAAAAGATATTTACACTAGATATACTTAGATAAACTCCGGATTATGATTTCTTTTTTGGTAATGTATTCAGATCCTCTGGTGACTCCTTCATCATTATTAAATCAACATCATTTTCATCCATCCAACCATTTGCTGAACCTTTTAATCCTACTGAGAGGCTGCAGCTGATCTCAGCTGATTCTGGCCAATCCATCGCAGGGAAACACACACACAACCATTTAGAGCCACATTCACACCTTGGGAAAATTTTGAACCTTGGGACCCAGGAAACACACAGAATGTTCCTGTAACATTCCCTCTGGGTCCTTTAACATTCCAAGAACATTACAATTTTTCTCATAAACCCTCCCAAATTCATAAAAATGAATGAGTTGTGTTTATTAGTATATTTGGGCAACATTTATGGGTGTATAAACAGTTTCCCAGTGTTAAATATTAAACTTTCATCTCTCAGTGAATATATGCATGCACACGTATATTTAAGCACAAATTCTTCCATATAAAAATTAAATCTGCAAAGTGTTATGTAGTAAAAACACTTTAAAAGCAGAGAAATAGACATGAAATATCAGAAACTTTTTCAATCTGCCAAAAAAAAAAAGTAATTCAAATGGTATTATTGTACATTGTCTGATATGTCAGTAAAATAGAAGATGAACTGATATTGGTCTCATTCATAATTATATATATATAATAATGATTTTTGTTTTTTAAATATGAAAAGGCTTAATTCTTATAAGGTTATCTAAAGGTTATTTAGTAACAATCTCTGACAACCTTCCCAGAGCATTAAGAAAACTAAGGTTCAGAGAGCGTTCTAGAACGCAAAATTGTTAGCTGGGGAGAAAATCGGAGTACCTCGAGGAAACCAATACACGCACGGTGAGAACATGCAAACTCCACATAGAAACACCCTCGGCGAGCCCAGGACTCACACCCAGGACCTTCTTGCTGTGAGGTGGATGTGTTAACCACTATGCCACCCTCAATGTTATATAATACCAATATTACAGGCATCCTTTAACATTTTTATAGCAACACTGAACACTAACTTTGTCTGAAATCATAGACATAACTAATCAAATACCATGACTTTACAATGCTACACATTCTTTAATTGCATTTATGCAGGAGAATCAGCAGCTTCCTTTCATAGCTGGGCCACATGAGAGAATAATCAAGCTGATATTCAAGGCAATTGTAAAACAAGTCCTGATTTCAGGCTGATCTAAGCGATTGTCTCCCACGATTATCAGGTCGTGTTGGGCATGTAAAATGTAATCTTAACCTTCCTCTGATCTACTCACAGTTCAGTCACAGCCTTCCCAATAAACATGATCAATATATTACAGTGTTGATGCCTAAAGATCAATACAGGACAAAGCTCAGTGAAATGTCATTAAATCTGAGACGTTTCAGATTTTCATCATTATTTAGGATTGGAAATCTTGCAGCCATACACAAAGTGTCAGAGCACACCAAACTCAAAACCAGCATGAGTCTTTGGCAACTGTTACACCAACATCTGTCAAGCAGAATGGAAGACAAATGGACCTGGAACAGAACTTTAACCACACAATAGCAATGAAATGTTCAAATGTTTCAAAAAAGTAACTTGTGAAGAACTATCACAGGGGAGTTTTTCACTTAAAAAAGAAAGAAAAGAATATGCCTGTGACCTACAGCTCTGAGCTACTGACCAAGATTTAATAGACTCTCTGACTTTAAGGTCAACAGATACTCAGAAAAAGCAGTCATTTGGGACAAATCTCTCTCCTCTATTAACTTTAGCTCCAGACAATTACTTGGGCTACTGTTCTACTACAGAAGCTATTAGCAACACATTTCATTCACTGGAGTCATACCAAAAGGAATATATCACCACTTTTCAGACTTAAGTTGATTTGTTTTGGTCGTAGCCCACTGTAAACATGAGTGACCTTCTACAGTCTTCAATTCAGGTTACAAAAGGTCATAACTATTATAACTCAGACATCATAAATCTCAACCTTTTCTGAACTGAAAATGTTAGAAATCAAACATCCCTGAACTGGAAATTGGAGATGTACAATCTCTATATATATCAAAAATAGAGAGGACAAAAGCTTTAGAACAGCCCCATACTGACATTTAAGCATTTCAAGTCCAGTGAATGTGCTGAAAAAGAACAAAGGTAAGTTCTCAGTCATTTGCTGAACTGTTTAATCCTACTACAAACACTCAGCCAACACTGGGCGACGGCAGTCTAACATGACTGTCTTTGGACAGTGGGAGTAAAACCTAGAGGAAACCCACACCAGCACAGGGAGAACATGCAAACTCCACACAGAAACACCCTCGCTAAGACCAGGACTCAAACCCAGGACCTTGTTGCTGTGAGGCAGATGTGCTAACCACAACAACACCGTGGCACCCACAAAAGGTAAGTGGTATGTCAAGACAAGAACGAGACGCTAGGCTTTAATTCATGCAGTGGTAGCACAGGCTCCAGACTTAATCCCCACCGAGCTGGTTTGGGATGAAGTGGACTGAATGGTGAAGGCAAAGCAACCAACATGTGCAACCCATTTGTAGGAACTTCTGCAACAGTGTTGGAAAGAAGTTTCAGAACAATTTCTGAGTTCCATTGTCAAAAGAATGCTTCCATGCCTCTTTGATGAGTCAAAAAAATATATATTAAATTGTGTCAAACAGAACAATTCCACCACTTCTTTTTTTTCCCCTTCAACTGTTATTCTGTTCCATGCTTCAATTGCAGAGTACCCTGAGACATTAAGCTGTAAATTTCAATAAAAACTAAAAAACTTTTAGTGTATTTCAGATGTATAGGGAGCTCTCACTCCATAACCTTTCCCACAACTAACCCCCTTTCCCTCTCCTAATATTTACAATATGGGGCGTGTCACCACACAATGAGTCAATTCATTTATATTTTTCATTCATTTCCAAAACCACTTGATTCTATTAGTGTCGCAGGGAGGCTGTAGCCTATCTCAGCTGACACTGGGGGAAGACAAGGCACACCCTGGACAGCTTGTCAATCCATCACAGGGCAAACACACAACCAATCACAATAACACCAAGGGACAGTTTAAAACAGCCAATTAGCCTAATATGCATGTTTTTGGACTGTAGGAGGAAACCAAAGTACCTGAGGAAACCCATGCAAGAACGAGGAGAACATGCAGACTCCACATAGAACCACCCTCGGCGAGCCTGGGACTCGACCAAAGACCTTCTTGCTGAAAGGCGGACACGCTAACCACTACTCCACCGTGCCGCCTAAAATGAGTCCATGAAATGAAAATGACTAGTTCTCATTATCCATTTGTCTTTTTAGACATGCCGCAGTGAAATCAAGTTATCCATGTTATCGATGACATGAATACTTCATAACAGGTATTCTGATATTAGACAGTTTTCTCACACTGCTTGCCAAATGCTGGCTATTTTATATCCCAAATCTTCAAAAAAGTTTCCCAATGATGATTTAATGATTTATGACTAAAGAGTGATAGGCAAAAATGTAATTCATTTAGTTTCCTGAATGGGTGGCTTGGTGGCATAGTAATTAGCACGTCCACCTCACAGCAAGAGGGCATGGGTGCAATTCCCAGCTCGTGCATTTCTGTTTTGAGTTTGCACGTGTGAGTGTGAACGCTTGTGTGAGTGTTGGCCCTGCGATGGCCTGGCAAGCTGTCCAGGGTGTACCACACCCTCAACCGGAGTCGGCTGAGATGGGTGCCAGCCTCCCTGCGACCCTTATTAGGATTAAGCGGTTCAGAAAATGAATGAATGAATGGTTTCCTGAGAGCTTATCCATTGCTGGAGCTGATCCCAGATGATCGGGGAACACCCTGAACAGGTCACCAGTATTGCAGGGCTAACACAGAGAGACAGACAGCTATTCACACTCACATTTACAGCTATGGGTAATTTAGATGAGCCATTTGACCTAATCTGAAAGTCTGTGAACTGTGGGTAAAAACCAGAGTATCCAGAGGAAACCCACAGAGCAACAAGATGAACATCTAGAAGACCCTGGCTAACTGGCAGGTTCACATCTGCTTGGTGTGTTCTACCTACAAAACTTTCAGTGTATCATCAGTGCACAGTGTTCCATCTGATCTGTAGACACAATTGTCTAATTACATCGCTGCTCTGAAGTTCGACAAAAACACAAAACAGACAGACTTGTCAAAACAGACATAATGACAAAGGCAGACAAAACTGATTTCTGTCACTACAAAGGATGAGCTTTGTTTCAAAAGATTCTCTTACTTGAAATCACACAAACACGGCCTAGAATTCATAAAATATGCTTTTAATAGCTGCGTTAGCATGAAATACCAGATTTTAAAGATGAATCATTCTTCTTGCAACAGCTTGGCAGCATTTGTTATGATTCCCACCTACTCTATGTGTCAAGCGTGCACATTTTCTCAGGATGTTAAGAACACAGATGCTGTCACGATATGCTATGCTAATCATGACTGTAGAAAGATTTGGAATCAATCCCTGTATCATGCTCATCAGTATGTGTAAAAAAAGGCTTGAATTGAAACATTTACTAAAAGTCTACTGAGTATGTTTTCCCTAATTAATTGTCACCTTAAAAGAAAACGACCACAAATTTTTAACACAACTTTTTAAAAGTACTTTACTTTTTTAATATATTTGATTTAAAAAAAAAAAATACATTTATGAAATGCTGGTCTTTGGCTTCCTCCTCTAATTTATGGTCTTTGTGCTCTCTATGTTTCTTCTGCTGTGATTGGTCACCTTTCTTAAGTGGGTCGCCTTTCCTTTCAGTGCGCTAGAAGGCACACTGATAAGGGTGGAGACACCTCTGTGCATTGAGTCGTGGGGGGAGTCAGCTATTCATTAGGCCCAGCACACAGTGATGCACTATTTTGCAATCTGTGAATAGGTGAGTTTACAGCCAGAACAATCAGCCCAGAGGGGGAACATAAACATGCAATAACTTCATTATTTGACAATTTGGCATCATCTGACATGGCTTCTCAACACTGTAACAACATTTATAGGTCAAAAAAGTGCAAAAAGCATAATATCTCCCCTTTGATGGTATCTTTGATTGTTAATGTATTTTTTACTATCCATTAGCTGACTTGCACAGGACAGCAACCGCCTCTTTTGTGTTCCCATGGAAATAGAGGACAAATTTATACCCCAGAGAAACATCATGATTAAATCAGCCAGTATGCAAATTATCATTTGTTCAGAAATAGCAAACTGTCTGGAAGGACTTGTGATCTGGATTGAGAAACTTTAAGCTCATGCACGCATACACACACACACACACACACACACACACACACACACCTTTTTTTATAATTTTTTTTTACTTTAAGAAGACTAAACATGTTAATCCACTGGACACTGTGAGAGCTAGTTACTAGATGGGATGATGGGATGTAACACATGCATGGTGCATGATTAAGGCCATGACAAAATACTGGGTGGGTTAAACCAGGTATATAAACACAGGTACCCAAGGAAGGGTTGTAGGTAAGTGGAACATTTTAACATGCTTTAACTTGGTGTGAGTTTGGCACTGGGGCATAATGGTAAGCACATCCATCTCACAGCTATATGGTCCTGGGTTCGAGTCCCGGGCTCGGGCTTTTCTGTGTGTAGTTTGCATGTTCTCCCTGTGCTTGTGTGAGTTTCCTCTGGGTACTTCCAAATTGCCCCTAGGTGTGGGTGTGAGTTTGAATGGTTGTGTGTATTGGCCCTGTGATTGTCTGGCGAGCTGTTCAGGGTGTACCTCACCTTTGCCCAGTGTAGGCTGACATAGGCTCCAGCCTCCCCACGATCCTAATAGAGGATTAATTTGGCAAATGAGTGAGTAAGTAAATATTTTGGTGTGAGGTGCTAGCTACATATCTTACTATAAAATGCTGCTGTTTTGTCATCATGCTGAGAGAAGAAGAAAAAAAAACAAAAGGTGTTGTGCATTGTATCTGTGATTGCTTGTGAAGTGCTCACAAATGAAAGGTCAAAACATTTCAAGACAAAACAGAGGTGCTCACTTGTGGTTTCTCTTGGAAAAATATACAGCTTGGATTTGTTCAACATACCCAAACAAAATCATATTTTTATTTGTGTGTGTGTGTGTGTGTGTGTGTGTGTGTGTGTGAAGCAATAACCTCCCAGCAGCTTTTTCATTAAAATCTGCCGGGAAGTTGCTACTTACCCTTTCCCCCTTCTCCCGTATCCCATTTTTACTTCTTCTATACTAACACAGATTTCTTCTTTTTAATGTGAACTAAATTGCATAACTACTTATGCTGCCTTCGTACTAGCGCTTATTGTCAAGGATCAGTATAAAGATAAAGATTGATATAAAAATTAGTTTAGTGATTAGGTTGTCTGCCTTTGCTGTGACTTTTAAGATAGTAAATCCTCAAGAGCTGCCTGTCTGGTTTGAATACAGTGGTGTGAAGTGAAGATTATACACCACCACTTTTGTCTGAAAGGGCTCCTAATAAAAAGTAAAAAATCAATTCTATATAATTTATATATATAAATAAAAACTTTTCTATAATTTTTTTGGTGAACATGTATTGAACACTACTATTGTAAGCAATGAGAACCAAAAAAATCATTCTGACAAGTATTGTGAGGTAAAAGCATGGCTAATAAACAAAACACTGAAAATACATATGAAAAACATGCCCCATTTACATGAAATGTCCCAAAAATAGCCAAGCTCATTCATTCATTTGCCAGACCGCTTTATCCTACAAGGGTCACTGAAAAGCTGTAACTTCTCCGAGCTAACTCTAGGTGAAGGCAGGGTACACCCAGAACAGTTCGCCAGTTCATCGCAGGGCCAACTCACACACAACCATTCACACTCACACACACCTAGGGACAATGCGGAACAGCTAATTAGACTAATGTGTATGTCTTTGGCCTGTGGGAGGAAACCAGAGGAACATGCAAACTCAAAAACACCTCCGCCAAAGCCCTGGACGCGGCTACGGGACCCTCTTGCTCCGAGGCAAGAACGGGACCTTCTTGCTCTCCAAGTCGTGCTAACCACTACACCACCATGCGACCCAATAGCCAAGCTGTTTTAACATAATTTAATTACATTGCAATGTTGAGAATTTTTTTAAATAAATATTCAAACAGTCATAAATGTCCTCATATTCTCTCACTACCAAGTTTTTACCACCACTTTGTCCTCCATGGTTTTTTCTTGCTTGTCTTCCAAATGACTCTTTTGTTGACACTGTCTCACAAAAGCTGACATTTTTCATCTTTGCAATTAAAAAATATAAAATAGTCCAAAATCTACAGTGTTTTAAAGGCCTAATAATATCACTGCCTATTATACAATCACATAAAATAAAACTTAGTAGGGGAAAAAATAAGCTGCCATAAGCAAGCTTGCAAAATTTGTTCACCAAAATATACCAAGTTTAAGAACCCTGGCTGAAAGTTTTTATTATGGGAAAACATTTTGAGCATTTCTCTAAGTTTGATCCAGGAACCACATTACTGTAATTCTCTGATTGCACCCTTATAGATTTCATTTATTTTTTATTAAATTAATCGAAAAAGTCTTAATGTTTCCTCTTTTAAATGCAACTCCCCTAGTAGCATGTGTTCTCAAGCTAAAGAACAAATAAAACACTTTAAACAGAAGGAAAAACTCCTTAGCTGGCTAGAACCTGATTTGCTGACTTAAGGAACCAGTATAAAGAAAGAACAAGCAGGTACCTGAGAGATACTGCATGATGGCCATATAACTCCCTCACGGCTACCAGGTCAGCCTCCAGCTGTGGGTGTTTGTGAAGTTCCCCATCATAATTCACCTGCCAGAAGCAAACAACACACACACACACACACACACACACACATCAGGGGTAAATGCTGTGCCATAGGTAATATAAGCAGCAGTGCACTTCTTTAACTTTATCCAAGAACTTCGGAAGACTGGGAGGTTGGAACTTTTTCCATTTTGAGACACAAACTCCTGATATAACATCAAAGATAATTCATTTTATATGCTATCACAAAGATTTGTTTTTATTCAAATAAGCTGCTGTAATGACGAAAGAAGCAGAACTTCAGGAACCAAGAAGGCATTCGAGATCTCCCACGAGATCCATGAATAATCTTTATCTTTGCTCAAAGCCACTGTAGTTAGTAGAAGCAAAAAACAGCAAGATGCATTCCAGCTCACAGATACCACTTATCAAACAATCCACAAATAACAGGACATTAAAACCATCCAAATTCAACAGCAGAGCTGGTACGGTTTTTGTTTGTTTTTTCTAAAGAATGCATTCTATTCTGTTCTTTTTGCATTTCTTCCTGAAATTCCCACAAAATGTATTGCTACCACAATAACTATAAAAATGATTCCAGATGTAAAATATGTAAAGAAAATATCAACCTGGAATGACCATATTAAATTTTAGATTTAAAGTGTGATCTTTGATAGCCAAGATGTGTAATGAAAATCTGAGCTGTTTTTTTTCTTCTTCAAATAATTTCATTAAACCAAAATGAAAGGCAAGCCTACCGAACTCTCCAGTTACATGTGAACATATTTTAGTCATCAAGTGGTTTTTACTTTTATTTATTACATTTACTGCTCTATTATGTCGTCCATAACAACCATGTTTTGTATACATGATAATGTACAGGGGATCAGAGTTTATTTCTAACTGGCTCACTGTGCATTATCCTGCTTATTTACATTAATGACATATATCAGACACCCTTATACTGAGCAACTTACATTCTTTTAAATCTCATTTATACAACAGAGCAGTTGAGGGCCTTGATCAAGGGCCCAACAGCAGTAGCTTGGTATTACTGGGGCTTGAACCACTGACCTTCTGATGAGTAACCCAGAGCTTGAACAACAAAGCCACCACTGCTACTTACAAAATGTTGCTTAAAAAGGGTTGTTTTTTTTTACTGTTTTAAAAAATCTGTTTCTTTCATCTGATAAATGGGTCATTCTCTAAAATTGGTACCATATAGTGTGACATTTCTAATCCCCAAATTTCAATGTAGTCCAGCCTATTTCCCTCTATACTGACAAAATTTATGAACCATTGTTACAAAGACAGTGAGAGAATTACTTCATGTTATGTTTTGGACAGGGATTGCTAAATCAATTCTTTATAGCTTTTGTAAAATATGTCCAAAATGTGAATCATTAAATTTGACAGTTTCCAAGAATGACCCAAATACATGCTGCATAGAAAGTGTCTGTTATACGGAAATAGTATTACACTTAATTGAGCAGAATTGCGTATTCAAATGAGCCATGTAATAATATTTGCTTAAAACTGTAAATAAAAACATATAATAAATAAATAAATAGGTAGGGTGGTAGGGTGCTGGATTACTGATCCCAAGGTCAGGGGTTCAAGCCCCACTATTAGCGGGATGTCACTGCTGTCCCCACCAGTGCAGCTAACTGGGTTATCAAAGGCCAGCCATGTCTCTCACTGTCTGTGGTGTGAGGCATGTAAAAGAACCATTGCTGACTTTCGTCAAGAGTAGGCTGCATAGCCGTCAGCATGTTTCTGCCGTGCGATGGCCTGGCGAGCTGTCCAGGGTGTACTCTGCCCTCAGCTGAGCTGAGATGGGCACCAGCCTCCCTGCGACCCTAATTAGGATTAAGCTGTTCAGAAAATAAATGAATGAATGAATGAATGAATGAATGAATAATAAAAGTAATACTGTGAAAGCTTGGCGAGCTGTCTAGGGTGTACCACACCCTCACCCAGAGTTGACTGAGATGGGCGCCAGCCTCCCCATGATACTAATTAGGAATAAGCGGAATAAAAATGATATAAAATAATATAATGAAATAATAATAAGAAGAAGATGAATACCATAATTAACCAAGTAATTTAATAACTAAACCTAAACATATTTGATTTGTTTTTTGGGGTGAAGTTTTGCTTTAAAACCAATGTTTCTTTCCAGTAAGGAAACTCAATTTCAATATGATGCTACTATATATGGATAAATTTCATGTGCACGGTATTATGGGTAATAAAACAGAATCCCCATACATTTTACATTGGTTTCAATTTGTTCACCAAACTTACATAATTCCCACTTCTTATATTTATAACAAGGCAAGTTCATGCATACTTGCAGTCAATCATCAGGGTGCTATTCATAAATCTTTCTTTCTTTAGCAAACCTATTTTGAGAACTTTTCCGATTGAATATATGTGCAGTCAACTGTCCAAATGTTCCAGACAACTACAAAAAATAAAAATAAAAAAACAATGCTGGAGGAAATCTGTTTTTATATATTTTGCTGTCAAGATCTACATATCAGTTCTAATCAGTAACGCTAATCAGTTCGCCTGTGCTCCGCATCACTCACTCTGGCAAAAAGAGTATATTTTAATTCATTCAAGGCAGCAGGAAAGCAAATCTAGAAATAATTACAGTAAATCAAACTAAGTGTGAAACAGCAGGATGTAATAAATTTGGTGAAATAAACAAGCATTTATTATTATTACTATTATTATTATTATTACCAAACTAGCTCCCTATACACTATCACCTGATCACCTCAATGAAATATAACTTTTCCCCAGAGGATCAGAAGTGATGATGATGATGATGATGGGGTTGATGATGATGATGTAGCCTGCAGTGATTGAATGCTTCCAGAACCACAATGAATGTCAGAGCAGTAATGGGGCCACATTACCACGAGCGAGTGCCAGCAGTGTGCATTCACAGCCACTGAGAGCATTAGAGGATCCATATTCATCCAAATGACGGCTCACTAATCAGACCAAAGTCTGCCGTCAGCCTGGTTCACCAAAGGTAAATCGAGTTCATATGCCCTGGCTTTACTATAATGGATTTTCTCCAGTGAGCCGGTATATGAGTCATTTAGGAAAGACTCGCTGGGGCAGACATTCATACTTGTATGATGGAAACCTTCTTACCTCTTTTGATGAATGTACTAACAGCTTTATAGAGCAAAGAAATTTAAAGGGGTTTTGGCTTTGGCTGGTCACAAAATTCCTTTAGTGTCTTGCCTTCAATTATTAATATATAAGGGGGTATGTACAGTCTGTAGTTACAGTCTAAACTACAAAAAAGTGTTACTCATCATTCTACATATGATTCAGGGCCAACACACATACAACCATTTACACTCACTCTCACACCTAGGGGCAATTTGGGACAGCCAATTAGCCTACTGTGCATGTTTTTCGGACCGTGCGAGGAACCCGGGGGACCCAGAGGAAACCCATGCAAGTACGGGAAGGACATGCAAACTCCACACAGAAACACCCAAGCCCAGGAATCGAACCCAGACCTCCTTCTAAATCAAGATATTTATGGGTTTTTTTTTTTACATTTTAAGATGATAATGCTGCCACCTGCTCCAAGTGACCATAACAAACCTTGGGTGTACATCATTTTTATTCAATGGTTTTTAATCCACTGACTGTGGACCAATCAAATTGCGCCATTCCGTGTAGTTTATACTAATAGATGCTATATTTGATTTGAGGACAAAACACCAAACCTTATAGCCAAAATACTGGATAATGTACACATGATGTGCTACATGACCATATAATGCTTTCACTGAGCTTGCAAAATAATGTAGGATTTAGGGTTTGTCATTTCCTGGGAAAAATGATTATTTCTTGATATATTTCCAGTTACAACAGCAGATAGATTAAATTAGATTGGTAAACAACCACTTATTTGCACTTGCCTGACCACCATAGTAAAACTCTTCAGAGTCATTATCTCCTTCTGAATCCTCTTCTACAGCGTAAGGGCACTGCAGAGTAAAAGCAAGTGATTAGTATTCCATCATGGGAAATTCATATTAGTGAATGAATATCTATGGTAGCTATCTTTCTTACCGGGTTTTTGTCAATCTGAAGCTTAGACTTGATGGAAAGACAGCTGTCATCAGTAGCTGTCCTTATCTCTGTGGAAAAGGTGAAATTACTGATGATAATCCACACCCACTGTGCTGTTTATCTAGGTTATGCTGTTATATTCGAATATTGTATCTTTTGCATCCCTATTGCATTGACTTTGCACTAAAATTGATTATGCAAACATGCTTCATTGCTAAATCAGTACACACACTCAAGTACTGTGCTGAATATACAGTACAGCAAGAAATCCTTGGATAGCTCATCCACATTTAATCCACTAACCACCAAATACTAAATCTCGCTAGATGTTTCATGATCTACATCTCTCATTTCTTTCTTGTCATCACTCCTGGGACTCAGATCTGGAGCCTGAGGCACTATCTACTGTGCTCCACATGATCCGCTATGCTGCTAAAGATTTTACCAGTCTGTCAGCTCTCAATATAATATATACCCCGCCAGGTCAAAATAGGGCCAATGAGGAAATGTGTTTGGTCGAGACTTTAATGTTTATGCTGATAAATATCACTGAAGTTTAAATATAAAATGTATTGTGTCTAGACAAAGTTGTTTTGATAAACATCTCTGAAACTGAAATAAAAAAACAGAGCTCTTGCCTTATTAAAAGCAAAAGCGGAAGCATCGGGCTTATGACTCACAAGCTTATGACTCTATAC
The DNA here is from genome assembly GCA_030014195.1 of Neosilurus mollespiculum. Classification (NCBI taxonomy): domain Eukaryota; kingdom Metazoa; phylum Chordata; class Actinopteri; order Siluriformes; family Plotosidae; genus Neosilurus; species Neosilurus mollespiculum. The sequence goes on from JAQMYF010000025.1 coordinate 28,586,779, forward strand.
CATCTGCCATTTACAGATGGGTGACCCATTAAAGGAGAAATGTTTGGAAGGAAAAGGACTGCAAAGCAATGCAACAGGTGGGCTTGATAGATAACTGGAATACTTTTGAGGGTAAACCTGGCCTGATAGGGTGGGGCGGTATCCATCCCACTCAGGAAGGTGCCGCTCTCATTTCTTGCAGCATAGCACATAGTCTCAGAACAGGACTAATCAGTCAGTGACTATTCAGAGCCAAGGCCAGAGAGCAGACAAACAGGCTAATCCGAGTGTCTGCTAGCTGCACAGAGTCGTCA
>JAQMYF010000025.1:28587171-28606703 GCA_030014195.1 Neosilurus mollespiculum
TTTCAAACCTGGTTGTTTCTTTAGATAAAGCTTAAATTGTTGGTGACTTTAATATTCATTTTGATAAACCAGAGGATCCTTTAAGAACAGTGTTTGTGTCTAAGAAAGAACTTAATAGGACCCACTCATAATCCAGGCTACACTCTAGATTCAATGAGCTGTTTTACACTCAGGGTATACTTTTTGGGTTCACAGTAGCTCAAAAACAGTTGTTGTTGAGTTGGTTACTAGTCAACACCTCATGGGACTAGAATATTTTGTGTGAAGTTCAGAGCTACAGGTCTAATGGTGTGTAAATTACACTGGGTAAAAGTAGAACAGGTACAGGGTCTCTAGAATAAGTACATCTGCTTGTAGTGTATCAGAATTAATAACAGTAGTATGCTGCTTTAGAAAAAGCAATTCATATCTGAAAAAAGCACATCTGTTCTCCACATGTAATGTCTACTTTCTGGAGAAGACATTTTGATGGACAAAGCCACTTAGATTATAAATAGAGTTTACAAGCAGCAGCACATCTTTCTAGATGGTATGAAAATACCCCTCCAAAAGTAAAAGTTATTTAGCAATTAGGAATGCAATTCAAAATTTTATTTTTATTTATTTAAATTTTTATTACAGAGAATTGCAGTGCAAACTTAATGGAGTCCCTTGTATAATTTTAAAAAGACAACCTCGAACATGAAACAGCCCTAATACTAACTTTTGGATTAAAAATTGAAACTATAGTCGCAGTTTCACAGTCAGAGACTATTTCAAATCATATCAAATCAATCATCTTATCTCACTTACACTGCTTCTCAGTACTAATAAATAACTCACCACGTTATCACATTAAACATACGTTTACATGAACACTAAAACAGAACACCCGTAAATTAGAACGAAAATGGCATCAACCTAAATTAATGGTATTCCAACTAGCATGGAAAGAGAGTCTCCTTAATTTCAGAAAAGCTCTTAGTGCTTCTAGAGGAATATATTACTCAAATCTAATAGAAGATAACAAAAATAATCCAGAGCAATTATTTAATACTGTTGCAGAATTAACTAGGAATAAGACCATAAATAAAATGTGCAGACCATCAACTTATAGCATTGACGACTTCATGAACTTTTTTAATGTTAAAATTAAAAATATCAGGCAAAAAATGTATTCCCTAAACCTAAAGTCAGAAATGTCAGTAACTAAAACAGTAAATAATAATATACTACTATCAGATCAGCAACTAGAGTGTTTTAGCCCCATTCAGGAGAAAGAACTAATCTCAGTAATTTCCTCATCTAAATAACCTACATGTTTCTTTAAACAGGTACTACCAGAAATGATCAACCCTTTATTAAATGTAATTACTTCTTCCCTTAGTACTGGTTATGTACCTAAATCCTTTAAACTAGCAATTATCAAACCTCTGATTAAAAAACCTGACCTCAACCCATATCAGCTGTCCAACTATAGACCAATATCAAACCTCCCTTTTATCTCCAAGATCTTATAAAAAGCTGTAGCGCAGCAGTTATGTTCATATCTTTGTAGGAATAACATTCATGAAATGTGTCAGTCAGGATTTAGCCCTCATCTCATTTTCAGTTTCATCATGTGTAGCAGTAAAGGACCTTGGAGTGATTATTGACCCTGGTCTTTCCTTTGAAGCTCATGTAGACATTACACAGGTAGCCTTCTTTAATCCCAGGAATATTGCTAAAATAAGAAATATGATGTCACTGCATGATGCGGAAAAATTTGTTCATGTTTAGTCAAGCATTTTGTTAACAGCCTTTTATTAAGTACAAGGGCAGATCTGGGGGTTCTCAGGCATTGAGAGTTCTCTCTCCCATCTCTTTCTCTCTCCCTCCCCCTCTCTGTTGTTGCTGAGGTATACATGCTGCTTCTGGGATGCTAGATCCTGATCCTCCTGAGCCTGTGATGTAACAGGTACATCCTGTATCCATAGTAACATAACTGACAAGCTTGTATCTATTGTGATGTAGTAATGTTGTCATAGTAGCTACTAGTGTAGTTAATAAACGGACTACTCTGAAACCTGAACGACTGAGAACATTCCACTGAGGATACTGCTGTGAGACCCAAAACGCTACACATCACGAACCATCTCTGACCTTCACTACAATGGACCTACGACTTCCTCTCTCCTGATAAAAACTGTTTAGATAAGTTTCTTGATTGTTCTCAATCCATACCTGTGTAATTGCTACATTCACTGGCTCAACTTTAATAAATTGTTAAACCCACAAACACTACTGAAACTTACGCCAGTTCGTCACATAAATTGGGAGCTTGTCCATGATAGAACAATTTTGTTTGTATCAAGCCACTGAACATAGCACCATGTCTGAGCTTGGCAACTTTATGGAGAATTCCTCCCTAAATACTTTGGAGTCTTTTCGGAAAAAACAGTTGATAGACATCACCACAGATCTTGGGATTGATGTGGAAAAAGTCAATGAAGAAAATATATATTAAGAAAGCAATACAAAAGGCTTTAGTTGAGAAAGGCTCGCTGCCAGGGGAATCGGCGCAAGATTGTAGTGATCCCCTAGGCTCCTTAGAGGGAAACATAAAGGGGGAAGATAAATCGGTGCAAAACTGTAGTGATTCCCAAGGCACCTCTGGGCAGAAAAGAGTGGAGACAGAGAACCTCGGCTTAAAGAAATTGAATTGGAATTAAAAAAGGCTGACAACAAAAGACGCCGAATAGAGGCCGGGGTTCAGAGGAAGAAAATGGAAATAGAAATGCAGATGGGCCAACATGGACATGAAACTCAACCCACTAAAAACAAGTCACAGCCAAAATTTGGTACATGGTAATAGCTTTTATTGTTATGCTGATGATACAAAGTTTCAGCAAAGCCAGATGAGACCCCGGCTTAATAAAGTACATTAGACACTGGATGCTTACTAACTTTCTCTTATTAAACTCTTATAAGACAGAAGTACTTCTGGTGTTTGGATGGTGTTTCAGTTTCATCATGTGTAGCAGTAAAGGACCTTGAAGTGATTATTGACCCTGGTCGTTTATTTGAAGCTCATGTAGATATTACACAGGTAGCCTTCTTCTCAGTTCATGCTCTTGTTACCTCGAGGGGAAGAAGATGAATGAATGAATGATGAATGAATGTCATGTCATGTCATTTTCTGAACCGCTTATTGCTAATTAGGGTCGCGGGGAGGCTGGCGCCCATCTCAGCCGACTCTGGGCGAGGGCAGAGTACACCCCAGATAGCTCGCCAGGCCATCGCAGGGCAGAAACACGCTAACGGCTATGCAGCCTACTCTTGACGAAAATCAGCAATGGTTCTTTTACATGCCTCTCACCATAGACAGTGAGAGACATGGCCGGCATTTGATAACCCAGTAAGCTGCACTGGGGGGATGAATGAATGAGATTAGGTTATTGTAATGCGTTACTTGTCTGGATGTTCTAATAGGTGTATAAACAAGCTCCAGTTATTCCAGAATGCAACAGCAAGAGGTCTCACTAGAACCAGAAGACACGAGCACCAGTATCTCATTTACACTTCATTGGCTCCCAATTAAATTTCGAATTGAATATAAAGTACTTCTTTTAACCTATGAAGAAGCACTTAATGGTCTTGTGCCACATTATCTTAGCAAACTTCTTGTTGTTTATGATCCAGCACGCCCCCTTAGATCAAAAAGTACAGGCTGCTTAGTGATACCTCGAATATTGAGGATTACGGCAGGGGGCAGAGCTTTCTCTTACAAAGCCCCACAATTATGAAATAAACTTCCAGTTAATGTTCGAGACTCAGACACAGTCTCTGTTTTTAAGACTAGGCTGAAAACTTACATGTTTAGTCAAGCATTTTGTTAATAGGCCTTTATTAAGTACAAGAGAAGATCTGGGGGTTCTCAGGCACTGAAAGTTCTGGTAAACTGTGATGTTGGGATGCGTCACTCTACATGCTCAACCAGGTCCATTGAGAGCGATGTGGCTGATTGCCAAGTGTCACAGGGTGCCCTCATGTCTGCCTTCCTTCTGGTCCTCTCTTTTTACTTATGCTGCCATAGTTAGTCATGAGAGAGTCCCTGCTTGAACCCAGCACTAATAAACTCTTCTTTTACCATAACACTGTTATGAGCATACCTGACAACCTCTCTCTGTCTCCTCTCTCTGCTTTTGCTGAGATACACATGCTGCTACTGGGAAGCTGGTGATCTTGATCTTCCTGATCCTTCTGCTTTCTGAGTCCTGTTGTCTGTCCTGTTATGTGGCTGCTGGCTGGAGTTCTCATTTTGCATGACCCTAGATCCTGCTGATGATGATCATCCATATGGACTCAGAGACTGTGAAAATGACTTTTCACTGCTGGCGATATAAACTCTTTTGCCTCTGACGTAACAGGCACATCCTGTATCCATAGTAAAAAAAACTGACATGATTGTATCTGTTGTGATGTAGTAATGTTGTTGAACAGACTTCTCCGAAACAGAGACAACAATCCACTGTGGATACTGCTGTGAGACCCAAGACTCTACACATCACAAACCATCTCCAACCTTCGCCTGCCGTCTCTGACCACTACAATGGACCTACGACTGCTTCTCTCCCGATTAAAACTGTTTAAATAAGTTACTTGATCATATTCAATCCATACCTATGTAATTGCTACATTCACTGGCTCAACTTCAATAAAAATTAAACTCATTAAAGACGAGTCACAGCCAAAATTAGATATTGGCAAACACAAAACCCTAGTACCAGCATTTAATGAAAATGCATTTGATCAGTACTTTGTGGACTTCGAAAACACATTTGCTGGTTACGATTGGCCCCACTATGCATGGCCATCCCTATTACAAAGTGTGTTGAAAGGAGAAAGCCGAGAAATGTTCGCTACACTTTCATCGGAACAAAGAAAGAACTACAACGTGGTCAAGGCCACCACCCCAATGCTCATGAGCTGGTGCCAGAGGCATACCGCCAGATGTTTAGAAGCAATTGCAAACCAGATAACCTCACCTTTATGGAGTTCGCCCATAAAAAGGAAATGTTTGAGAGGTGGTGCAGATCCAGTAAAGTCGACAGCCTGGACAAAATGAAGCAAGTTATGCTGCTTGAAGAACTCAAGTAGTGTGTCCACAAGGACCTCAATGCCTACTTGAATTAACACTAAGTTGACATGCTTAAAGAGGCCACTGACCTGGCTGACAGCTATGTTCTTAACCATAAGGAAGTCTGTAAAGATAAGTGATGAGAATGAGAAGCCAAAGCCTTACTCTGGTCAAAATCCATAATAAGTCCAGTGCCCAGGAAAAAAAATCAGAGAAAGATCAGACCAAGTCAAGTCCTGTGTACCACTACTGCAAGAAACAAGGTCACATGATGACCGAAGGTTATACTCTAAAAAGGAAAAAACAGCCTATTGCACCTATTTCCTCTAAAAAGCCTAATGAAATTAATAATACGGTTCCTAAACCTTATGTCAAGCAGTCTGATGTTAAAGAGGAATACGTCCCTTATGTGTCCCAGGGCACAGTATCACTTAATGGCATAACCGACCCTGTACCGATCAAGATCTTGCGGGATACGGGGCAGCTTAATCTGTGTTATTAGAAGGTGTACTACCTTTGGATTGGAGTCTGGCCACTGATGAATCTTCAATGTTGCAAGGTTTTGAGAGTGGTTGCATTATAGCTCCCTTACATAATATTGAGTTGAAGTCAGACTTAATTTTAGGTCCCATGGTCACCGCTGTTATGCCTCACCTAGGAATAGAGGGTGTTTCGTTACTATATGGAAATCATTTTGTGAGTGTTAGGTGTTGCCAGAGGATCAATGGTGAGCCCAAAGCCTACGAACCTATCCGAGTGTCAAAAGATGAAATTGTTGAAGAAGAGAATGTGCTTCCTTCTCGTCCAGTAACGGGAACCCTGGTTAAGAAAATGGACAGATACCAAAAAATGATTCTAAGATTTGTCACAGGTATTTGTTGATCCCAGCGAGAATCTTGCTCCTTCTTCAGATGTAGACAGTAAGATGTCGATTATGCCCAAGAGAAGCATGTCTTTGTGGAGAGAAAAAATTATTCAGGAACAGAGGGATGATCCTGACTTGAAATCTCTCTTTGATGCTGCTCTTCCTGAAGAGGAGATGGCTAAAGTCCCAGTCGGTTATTCTGTCAGTGATGGAGTCCTGATGGGGAAGTGGAGACCAACAGATGTTCCAGCTTCTGAAGAAGGGCAATTAGACACCAAATTGTGATTCTGAAGGCGTATTGCACCGAGGCCTTAAGATTGGCACACGAGGCTCTGTTAAACAAAACTTGTGATAAACTCACAAAACACTTCTACTGGCCAAAGATCAGGCAAGATGTATCTAACTTATGCTGGACTTGCCACCCAGAGTCTCAGGGAGCCTTAGAAAGATTCCACTCCACCTTGAAGAATACGATCAGAACTTACTGTGTCAAGAATGAGAAATGCTGAAGGGATTCCACTGCTGTTGTTCGCTGCTAGAGAGCCGGTGCAAGCAATCGTTGGGATTCAGCCCATTCGAGTTGGTGTTCAGTCATACGGTGCGAAGGTCCGCTGAAGCTCCTGAAGGAGAGATGGCTACAAGAGCCCCCTGGGGATGTCAACCTGCTAGATTATGTGTCAAAGTTAAAGGAGAAGCTACATCGCGCATGCAAACTGGCCCAAGAAAATCTGAAAAGTGCTTAGTGAAAGACGAAGTGGCTGTTCGACCGTCAAGCTGAAGACCGCAGTTTTAACCCAGGAGACAAAGTGTTGGCGTTATTACCTGTCCCCGGAAGCCCTTTGCAAGCAAGGTACCATGGTCTATACGAGGTCATCAGAAAGGGCAATGATGTCGACTACATCATAAGGACCCCTGACTGACAAAAAAAACCTCTCAACTATGTCACATCAACATATTAAAGGCCTATGACCAGAGGGCCTGCAAAGTCTTAGTGGTAAGCAGCTCCACACAGGCTGAATCTGAGGAAGCCCCAGCCGTGAAACTAAATAATAATCGTCCTATGAGACTGAGCGACTCCGACATCTTGTCTGACCTACCGTGGAAGCTAAGCCACTTGCCACATAAAGATAGACTACTCGATCTCATATTAGAATTCAAGACATTATTCCCTGATGTGCCCAGCAAGACCCAGATGGCTCAACGTGATGTAAACATCAGAAATGCACGACCTATCAAGCACCACCCTTACCGCGTCAACCCCCATAAGGACGAATTAATGCAGAAGGAAGAGTCCTACATGCTGGAGAATGACATTATCGAGCCAAGCCAGAGCGGCTGGGCTTCACCTTGTGTCTCGGTTCCTAAGCCAGACAGTTCTCTCAGATACTGCACCAACTACCAGATAGTAAATGTCCTGACAAAGACTGATTCATACCTAATACCAAGGACAGGCGACTGCATAGACAAGATCAGAAAGGCAAAACACCTCACAAAATGTGACTTACTAAAAGAGTACTGGTGTGTTCCACTTTTGGATAGAGCCAAAGAAGTATCAGCTTTCGTCACCCTAAGTGGCTTGTACCAAAGAACTGGCCATCCACATTCCAGAGGATAATGAACCAGTATCTAGCAGGCCTTGACGGTGTTGGAGTGTACATAGACGACATCATTATCTATATTGACACCTGGGATGCCCATTTGTCTCATTTGAGGGAAGTTTTCCTTAGACTATCAGGGGCTAATTTAACTGTCAACCTAGCTAAGAGCGAATTTGGTAAGGCTAGTGTGACCTATCTGGGCTATGAAATCAGCCATAGGTATAGCAGGCTATTATAGAAAGTTCTGCAAAAACTTCACTGACATCACTGCCCCATTAACAGATCTATTGAAGAAAAACAGACAGTATGTTTGGTCCTAGTCTTGTCAAAAGGTCTTAAACAATTTGAAATCCCTACTATGTGCACAACCCATTATTCAGGCCCCAGATTTCGGCAAACCCTTCAGTTTGGCTGTAGATGCCAGTGATGTTGGTGCAGTTACAGTTAGATGATAATGGCATTGAACATCCTGTCTGTTACTTTTCACAGAAATTCAATACCCACCAAACAAATTATTCCACTATCAAAAAAGAAACATTAGCTGTAATTCTAGCAATGGCGCATTCTGAAGTATACCTGTCCTCTTCCAGTCAATCCATACTAGTATATACTGACCAAAACTCGTTGATATTCCTATACAAAATAAAAGGCAAGAACAGAGGGTGCTGGGTTGGAGTTTAATGTTTCAAGAGTATAACTTTATGGTAAAACATATCTGAGGGGTCGATAATATATTTGCAGATGCACTTTCCCGTTGAATGTATACCTTAAAATATTCCTACATATGGCTAAGACTACACAATGATTACAGATCATTTCCAAGTTATTTTCCAACTTTGTGTAGAAAATATAATTTATGTAATTATGATATTTATCATTTTAATTTTTAATTAATAGGATTTTCCTAGCAGATTTTCTTAAAAGTTGACATAACTTCCAACTTAACTGACATGCTTATATCTACTGTAATGTAGAAATGTCATTATAGTTACTAGATGTATAAATGTGAAGAGTGTAGTTGATAAACAGACTACTCTGAAACCTGGACAACTGAGAACATTCCATTGAGGATACTGCCTCTCTCCTGATAAAACTGTTTAGATAAGTTACTTGATCGTACTCAATCCATACCTATGTAATTGCTACATTCAATGGCTCAACTTCAATAAGTCGTTAAACCGACTTCCTTTGCTTGACTTGGATTGTTTCAAACACTTCTGGAACTTGCACCAGGCCATCACATGCCACAATTATTTAGGACTTACAGTTGTGGTATTACCAACCGGACTACATGTTGGACTGTAATGAAGTTTCTGCTACATGGATTGTATTTTGATGGTTTCACCCAAATGAGGATGGGTTTCCCTTTTGAGCCTGGTCAACTCAGGGAGTATTTCCTTGTCACTGTCGCCGTGGGCTTGCTAATTAGGGATGTGTAGGGGTTTAAAAAAATTTTTTAAATTCCTTTTTAAATTACTTTTACTATTTAAAGCTGCTTTGCGACAATCTATTGTAAAAATACCTATACAAATAAAACTGAATCGAATTGAATTAAATTTATTCGGACTGATCATCTTTTTTTCCTGTATTAAACATCACTATCCTAAGGGGACTGGTGACTCCCCCACCATCCACCGGACACAAAAACTTACCGAATAGTATGATGAGGATGAAACTGATGTACATTATATGCAATGAACTTTACAATCACAGTCCAACTGAACACCTATGAGAGATTTTGGACTGATATTGATAGGTAGCTTTCACCACCTTCGAAACACCAATTATGAAACTATCGTTCAGAAACGCATTCCTGTATATTTCCAGAGAATTGTAGAATATCTGCAATGGCTCATCTGAAGCTGACGAAGACAACACCTTACTCCAACACCTTATATTGCTGTTTCTTTCATCTGTATGTGCTCTTGTGTAAAAGTAATTAATAGCTATGATCTGCTTTGCAAGACTATTTCTATTTACAATTGTGTGTGTGTGTGAGATTGTGCATGTGTGTGTGTGTGTGTTGAGGGTGAAACGACCCAAATCTTTGCAGTCAATATTTCAGTATTAAACAGCAAAATAAATGAGAAAATGTTCAACTCAAACTCAGAGGCTTAAACTGTAGAATGAGTCCCAGAATGGATGACAATGTACCAATTTACTCACTAATAGAACAAAATGGCCATATGTGGTTCAATTTAATAAAAAAAACAAGGACATTATACATGTGAACCATTCATAAACAAACAATCAATGAACTTAGAATTAGCTGCTGAATTTGAAATTACCATCTGGTTCTGAGCTCAATCAAGTAAACATGAATAACAGTGCTGAAATCAGGGTTTAATTCTAGCACAGCATCTCCAGATGCCCAGGACCCAGCGAAAATTTGGGGTTTTAAGTGGGCTGAAAAATGGACACCGTATGGGGTTGTCTGTGGGTTCCATAGTGACCCCGTGACAGCTGAATACGTAAATTAATTTCCCTTTAAAACTTATTTAAAGGACCCTCACAGGAAGCCCTTTTAAGCTTTCCAGTGTGGGGCACACTTAGTTGACTCAAGTAAGCCCCAGTTAAGATGTCCATTTTTTAGTCCATGCCAACTTGGATACCATGTTGCCCAGGCATAACCCAGGTGGGTCTCACATATACATGTGGGCAGTTGACATGAGGCCACTATGGAACCTGCAGACAATCCCACATGGGTCCAAGAAACAAATGCTTCCTGTAAAGTTTATGTCAATTAAAATTATACCATTACTTTCACTTTAATCTCAGGAATAGCTCCATCGTTCAGCTCTTGAATGAATGTTTTCAGTTAAAAATTGAAAGAATGATGAGCAAGAAAAACATAAGATGTGTTATTAATTTCCATAATATCAGAAAGGCTTTACCTGTTGCAATTCTATGGAAGATAACTGGTATAGGATCTCTTGTAACTAATACGTCATCATTGTTCTCAGAGTTTGAGACATATGTGTTGTCTGAAAGGGAAACAGAGCACATATATTAATATTAATATAAACCATAATCAAGCAAACATGGCTATAATAAAACTCCTAATTATTTAATTCTGATTAATCATGTTTACACAATGATGACAATAAACATATGAACAGAGTAAGATATGGTCTCATTCATTTTTCTAATCCATCTATCCATATGTAATTTATTAACTTTTAATGAATCATCAAATTAGCAAGTAATTTTTTTAAATCCTGATCTTTAGACACTGAAGAAAGACTGAAGATTCAGTAATGTGACTGAAGTTTGTTCGTCAGCGCAGGACTTTTCCTGTTGAACTAAATATTGCATTACTAAATGGGTTTTCCTTTTTTTAATGATTGTCCTTGAAAAGTGCCAATTTTTGTGAATAATGACCGAATCTAAGCCAGGAAACAGCACATTCTAATTGCAGCTGATTCGGCACTATGAAGTCATGTTCATGCTTTCACACTTCTGTAGCGGCTTCCCGATGGTAGGAGTGTAAACAGGCTACGTAGGGGGTACTTAGATGCTTTCAGACCAGGGAAATTTCAAAGTTCTTAGAATGGTTAGAGGAAGTGCCTGATTTTCTTTTTGTGTTTACATTGCAGGAAGTTTTTAAATTGCTGTTTTGAGGGACTTTTTAGCTCCTAAAGGGAAATTAGATGCAAACTTACTAAAAGCTTACATACATCAAATACATCTGTGCACATCAAAACATGCTATTGTTAGTACAAACTAAACAAAAAACAAGTAATAAATCCACACACAGAGGGGCACCATTGTACTGCGAAAAGTTGTACGTGATTTATGTGCATGTGATAGTGAATATGGAAGTAATCTGTGTATGAATGAACGGAGGGCCATACCATTTATTCTTATAAACCAGTGGATGCTTGTCTAATGTATGTAAACCACTGATATAAAAATAACTGGATAAAGCACTCGGCCTATCAGCTCGCTCAGAAGTGAAGCCAGCCAGCCGCCATATTACTAGTCCCAAAGCATTAAGCTGTGTGTATACAATATTGCTTACAACCATGTCTGTATACTAAGAAAAGTGGTCAAGATTGATCTTTTTCTAAATACTTGATAGTTGAGTTATGTAATATTTGACTGTCTTGCTAGTAATAATGATAGTAATATTTTACTAGCTGCACTGGGGGAACAGCAGTGACATCCTGTTGATAGTGGGGCTTGAACCCCTGATCTTGGAAACAGTAATCCAGCATCCTACCACCGGGCCACCACTGCCCCATAATAAAACCAGTTTAGCAAAACAAAGTACAAAGAATGGTTAATATATACATACTGACCAAATAATTACTTTATTTAGTTTTTAAACTAATATAGAAAATTCACAAATATAACATAATTGCTCTCTATAAAGTAGCCTACAAAGAAATTTGGAAATAAAGAATATAAATGTACAAATACATATACAAAATTTCTCTATATAATAGGTCTACAGATAATTAACTAATGTAATTTAGTAAGAAAGCACATAATTACTGTTTGCATGCATAAACGTACAGTATCTGATGTAGAATTTACATGTACTACATGTAGTATTTTTACACTATGAAAAAACGAAAGTAAACGAGAGATGCTTCCATTGGAATCAGGCTTTTAGGACCACAGCAGGGAATGTTTTGCATCTAGCGACATTATCCTGTCTTATATGAACTCAAATTCAAATTCAAGTTTTATTGTCACATACAAGTTATACACAGTACAATATGTAGTGAAATGCTTAGTACGACTGTTCAAATGTAAAGAATAAACTATCAAGCAGCAAGAACAAAAGAACAATAATTAAAATTTTAGAAGAAAAACTTTACAAGGAAAATAACCTTTTTTTTATTTTTTATTTATTTTTTTTTTTTGAGAACTGGCGAACTCACGTCCTATTGTACCAATTTTGAGAGAATAAAACACTCCAAATGTAGGCCTTTTCAAACAGGCTAATGCAAACTATCAAATAGATTTAGCAGATTGCATCTTCAACAATGTAAGTAAAAACAACCTGATGATGAAAATATGCATATGTTCATGTGTCTGTAATAGGAGAGTTTGAAAGGCTTGCCTTTTTTTAACCTTAATCCATGGTAAGTAATTCTTCAAGAGGAATTATCAATAACATCACTGTTCCAGAAACAACCCAGCACTGGCAACAGCCATTTTTTAAAATTCATTTTAAAAGGTTTTGCTGTGTAAACAATATTCTTGTAATAGATGGCAAGATAGACTACCCTGTAATACATAGCAACCTGTTCAGGGTGTACGTTTACCCAATCAACAACTATTTTACACCATGAATTCCCTTTTTATTAGTGTAAATTAAAGAAATTACTTTCAATACTTTCTGGTTTCCCCAATGCTACATTCATTCATTCTTTCATTTTCTGAACCGTTTATCCTACTAGAGTCGCAGGGAGGTTGGAACCCATCTCAGCCTACTCTGGGTGATGGCTGGGTACACCCTGAACACGTTGCACTTTCTTGCTGTGAGGTTGACATGCTGACCACTATGCATCCATCACTTGAGCATTCCTACTGACGTTGTAAATGCAGACAGAAAAAACCTCTTGAAGTTGTGTGGTTCTCAGCAGAGCTCTCCAGTGGGTAGTTCATCTCAGTGACTTTCACAAGCTCTTTGGTCCAAGAACATGTAATAATGTTGTGGGCCCTACTGATGTCCGTGGTCTGGTAGATATTCTTCAGCATTGGTAAGGCTGTGCCAGAGATGATTTTGGCAGCTCTTAGCACTCTATGTAGAGCCATGCGGCCCTGTAATGTGTGCAGCTACCAAAGCAGAATATGATGAAGTTGATGAGGATGCTCTCAATTGTACTCTTTCTCAATTGTGCATCTCAAGAAGCTGCTAAGAATTTTGCTTGGCATTCCATCAACCTTTTCAGGAAGTACAGATATTGTGGAGATTTCTTCTCCAGGTGTGTTGGGCTGTGACTAGGAGAGAGAGAAACTCTCCACCTAGGTCTCCCCAATGTATAAGGGTAAGTGTTGCTCCTTCCCCCTCCATAGGTCAACAAAATTTTGTTTGTTAATGACATTTATGGAGAGATTGTCGTCCTAACACAGTTTCATAAGGCAAGACATATATGTATATATATATATTAGTAGTGGAACAGTAAATTCAATTTAGGCCACAGCACTCTCACTCAGTCACTTGCTGAACTGCTTAAACCTAATAGGGTCGTAGGTGCTAAAGGAAGCCAACTGGACTTGCTTGAAGTCATTGAAGATGTTTCACCTCTCATTGGACAAGTGAAATGTCTTCAATAACTTTCAGCATGTCCGGCTGCCTTCTTTTAGCACCTATGATTTACCTTGACCTGGATGATTGAGAACCTTCACAGACCTACTAGGGGCAAGGGGATGCTGGATCCATCTCAGCCGACATTGGGCACAGGTGGGGTACACCCTGAACAGCTCACCAGCCCATCGCAAGCCCAATACACACACACAACCATTTACGCTCACACTTAGGGGAAATGTATTTTGGATTGTGGATGTATTTTGGATTGTGGGAGGAAACCGGAGTACATGGAGGTAACCTACACAAGCACAGGCAAAACATGCAAACTCCACACAGAAATGTTGTTACTGAGCCCGGGGCTCAAACCCAGAACCTTTTTGCTGTGATGCGGCTGTGCTAACCACCACACCACCCAGGCCTTAGTTATTTTTCTCATTCCTAACAGCATACCCTGTCGTATTTTGCTTACTTTGGTCACTACAATGACACACTAGAAAATACATCAGATAAACCTGAACTCCCTTGAGTTTTTCTCCAAACTAGCATGGCCAAAATGTACAGGTCATAAACCGCAATGCTACCATCCAATCCAACCTGTGGTTAATGATGTTTTTACTAAGACATTCTGGAGTAATAAAAGGTTCAATGATACCAGCAAACATTAAGCTACAAGCTTTAAAATGAGTGCAATAACAAGTATATTCATTTACGCACTTAAAATTGATCTACTAATGTAATGACTGAATAAAAGCAAAATGAGGGACCAGTTCAAAATGACCCTTTGGTGTGAAAAAATGGTTAAAATGTGCCCTTATGCTGAATTCAGCAACAGTTGTTGCAACATTAATTTTAACATTAATTGTGCTTCCACATGACATGTCCTGCAGGAGCTTTCTTGGCAGGCCAATTATAGTTCATTGACCGAATGAATGCTTGCCTAAAAGACTCCGGCTGCTTTTCATAGTGGTGCAACGAAACTTGACATGATCTCTAAATATGCTGTTTATTAAGCCATGACAAATAAAAGGAGAAACAACAGCAGCAAAAAGCCGTTACACTTAATGAATAAGCAACTTTTTCAGAATTTTATTGCTTTCATTTTATATGTTTAGAGTTTGAAATAACACTTCAGGTGCAAATAATCAAATTGAATTTATATTCCTTGCATAAATATAAATAGTATTCATATGGAACATAAATAAAACTGTTCTTGTAGTTATACTCTTGCTATAACACAAGGGTTCTCAAACAGTTTGCAGCCAATGACCTTTTTAAATATCAAATTAATCATAAGTCCAATTCAGTATTAACTGATTTCATAAAAATGTGATAAGTTTGTCAAATATTTTACATTTCTATTCCTGAATTTTCCTCTGATAGAACACATGTGGGCTGTTTACTTTGATGCCTGTATGCCTAAATATAATAATCCTGTCAATATTAGTTGTGATTAAACAATCATACATCCTACACTAATATACACCAATCAGCCATAAAATTAAAAACATTATGAGCACTGATTGATGAACAGAATAACACTGATAAATTCATTATAGTGGCACCTGCCAAGGAATGGGATATATTAGGCAAAGCGTGGACAATCAGTTCTCAAAGTAGATGTGCTGGAAGCAGAAAAAATAAGCAAAAATAAGGATCTGAAAGACTTTGACGAGGGTTGCATTTTGGTGGTTAAACAACTGGGTCTATTCATCTCCTAAGCGACAGACCAAGGGACAACCATAAAGGTCCGTAAAAGGACAACCAATGAACTGCCAAGAGTATCATAAGTGCCCGAAGCTTATTTTTACGGGTAAGGTGTGAAGGCTTGTACTGTAGCCTGATCCCATAGAAGAGCTACTGTAGTACAAACTGCTCGAACTGTTAATATTGTCTATGATAGAAAGACGTCAGAAAAGTGCATTACTGCTTTCTGTGTATGGGGCCGCCTTGCCATGGACCAGACAGGTAGTGTTAATGTTATGGCTGATTGGTGTGCAGTTACTTAGTATGTATATTTATTACTTTTCGAGAACAACTTATGTAATATACATTACATAAAAAATTTAAAAAGGAAGGAAAAAAAATACTTTACCTGGATAATCATCAGAGACATGTACAGAGTAGGACACACTGCGGAAATAGTAACAAAATACAAATCACACATATGACAAAGGAAATATACATCAGAAAGCATTTTTTTTCCTAAAATTTGAAACTGTAGGCTTCTTACTGCTTCACTGTACAGTTTAATCAAAAATAAACTCATTACAATTCAGTCGAGCTCAATCAATAAATGCAAACATAATTATGAAATGGAAGAATGGATGATTTGTTTTTACAACTGATGCCCTCAAGTCTCTGCTATAATAAAATGTTCTCAGATTTGCTCAGCAATTTTTATTTTCTCATGCTACTTCAAGGATCAGCAGTGAAATCAGCCAAGCATACTAACAGACATCCTTCAACCGCCCGCTCTACTTTATACTTAGAAACATTGCTTTACATATTTCCAAAGTTCCATAAATGGAAATAAGTTGCACGTTAATATACATGTATCGTAGATATAGATGCTCTTTCCAGGTGCGTTGGTATAAATAAGCTAGCAGGGCTAAGCTGCCCCGTCTCAACGATCAAAAGATGCTCTATTTTCAAAGTTGCATTTGCTGTTATATTATGACCTGTTGACAAATGCCTTTGGATTCATTCAGATTTATGTCAAACCCAAACACAACAAAAGGAAAACAGCTCATATTTTTATCCAATCAAATTGACAGTTCTCTGGGGCTGCCTGACAGTTAAACAATAACAAAGGAGTTTTAAGTCATCTTGTTATATTCCTTACCTTCTGTAGTAAAGATATGACTGAAGAACCATAGTAAAGACCGATTTGTTAAGGACGCAGTAAACAAACCAAAAAGCATGATTCGGTGATGCATGATGTACTTTATCACTGCACAGTAGTGATTAACCATAATGAGATGTAAATCCGTAACCAGGAATTTCTGCATAACTAGTAGAGCAGAGTATCTGAGGTCACAAGTGCAGCGTGCACATGCCCTTAAAGCTGTAACAATTAAACAGCGTCTCCATTACACACTTCATCAAGTTAATGTGCTGCTGAAAGCCTGAGATAGCAACAGCCAAGCATGTTCAGTTGCAAAACACTTTTCTTTAACATTGTCACTTTGTTATGTTGTAATTAACTCAAGCGTAACCTCTTATGAGAAAATGTTTAAGTCTAATTATCACCTCTGTTGAGTGCGTTAAAAAAATAATAATAATTTCACGAGAGTAAGTACGCTCTTTAACTAAAAATGTTGTGATCGCAAGCACTCGCCTATTTAATGCACAAAATGGAGTGTCTGTTTGTGAAACTAACTAACGGACTCATATTCATGTCAATAGTAAGCCAGGAAATAAGAAATGGAAATATTTCCACAAAGTACAGTGACATATCAAAAGTAAATACATACCATATTTTTTTAAAGATTTATATATGGATATACATTTCCATAGTAGCCAAGCTGATGGAGATCCCTCACAGCAGAGTCCTGTTTCTCTGCAGCATCAGTTGCTTTACAGCGAGGACTATTTTCAACACTCCGAATGACAGTCACCTGTCTGAGGACCCCAGTCGACCTGAGCAGGATGCTGCTGATTCCTTTGCCAGGTTTGACGCTGGCTAAGTCCACCCTCAGACTGACCTAAAATACGTCCTCTTTACAATTCAGACAACTCTTTTGCCCCTGGTGTTCTCATAGCTAGCTGCTATAAACAGTTTATATGCTGTAATCTAAAATAAAAAAATTAAAAATAATAACATATTAACAAGTTTGATCAGATGAGTTTCACAAATTTAAACCTGTATCGAGGGCCGTCTGTTCACTTTTTGAATGTCCCTGTACATTAAGATCACTGAGTCATTGAGATTTTTACTGTAAAAAGCCGAAACCAAACAACTGTTACCAGCATAGCCACAATCAATTTTTCATAGCACGAGAAAAAATTGACGCACGAGTAAGAGCTCATAAGAGTAACTGATAACTTCATGTAAAATGGGAAGTGAGAGCCACACACTGAGGTATTAAATGAAGGAAACAGATTATTGTGAAAAGGTCATTTGATTAAACTCAATACCCCTATGAGAACTTCAGGATTTCGACAGAATTTAAAAAAAGATTCTGGGCAAAAGCTGAAAAACTGATGCCTTATTTCATTTTCTACTGTTTTAATACTACACTGTGCTACTAATCCACAATTCAAGAAGTAACACCGCACATATGTGCACAGAACCTCCAGGTTTGATGAGCATTAAAAATGAATTTGGTTTGCTGAACTGCGTCTGTGGTCGACAAAAGAAGATGAAAAGCATTAAAATCTTCGAAATTTGGAAATGAAATGTTTATGAGCCTGATTTCCAGGTAATCCTTCAAACTTGATGGAATAAATGATAACCTGAACATAAAACTGAAATGAGACTTCATGTCAGCAATCCACATTAACATCATACGAGAAATATGGGGTGATGGGTAAATGCCCCACCATCACACACTACTTCATTTTCATTTGCATTTACAGAACAAGAACACTCGGAAACCACAAACTCTCACAGAGCCAAAAAATGACAGAAAGGATACAGCATGCTACTGGGCCTACTGTAATATAAATCTTATGAATATCCATACATTAGATTTTGCATACAAACACACAAACAAACAAACAAACAAACAAATAAACACACCAACTGGAGGTATATATACTCCTCGGTGAAGGTAATTAGAAAAAGACAGAAGTTGTAGTTTTCAGCTAATGTTAGCCTAGCTTTCTAGCAATGTTATACAACACATTTCTTAAAAAAATAATAATAATATACATTTTAAAGCTGCCTTTTGAGAAGTCAATTTTTCCAATAATTTTTTTCTACAGTTTGGTATATATAGAAATGTGTTCTTATATCAAAACACTAGGTGTATCCCCCCGTGTGGTCAACTGCAGCCTCTAGTGTTACCAAAATCTATGTATTTTTGATGAATTGTCCTCTGTGACCTAGAAAAATAGGTCAAGGTGACCCAGTTTCGAAAGACTGGTGTGCCATAAGGACCATTGATTCATTCATTCATTTTTTGAACCGCTTAATCCTAATTAGGGTTGTGAGGAGGCTGGCGCCCATCTCAGCTTACTCCGAGCGAGGGCAGAGTACACCCTGGACAGCTCGCCCAAGGCAGAAACACGCTGACGGCTATGCAGCCTACTCTTTACGAAAGACAGCAATGGTTCTTTTACATGCCTCTCATCACAGACAGTGAGAGACATGGCTGGCCTTTGATAACCCAGTTAGCTTCACTGGGGACTGCAGTGACAACCCGGTGACAGGGGGGCTTGAACCCCCGACCTTCGGCTCAGTAATCCAGCACCCTACCACCAGGCCACCCATAGTGACCATTCAACATAAATAAAATAAATCCATAAAAAACAGGCACTGCTAGAGTGTTAACAAGAATTGACTAGTAAATTCGGCAAGTGATTATTTTGACCATATCATCATTTTATCCATAATTTCCAACTCCAAGCTGTATAAACTTGGATGCTTATTGGATTTAATGCATATCAGGTGATGTGTATTTGTGTAGCGAGGGAGGGTGTGGCCTAAGGAGATCAACACCCTATATCAAGGTGTGCATAATTATTAGGCAGATTCTTCTCCTC
>JAQMYF010000025.1:28611485-28623276 GCA_030014195.1 Neosilurus mollespiculum
TCTGGGCATCCCTGCTTAGACTGCTGCCTCCGCGACCCGGCCCCGGATAAGCGGAAGAAGATGATGATGATGATGAAAAAAACTACAGAAAACTGACAGTATAAGAAAGGCTCATTAAAAACAGTGGTACGTGTGATCGTATCTTATTCACTCCACTCATTCATTTGACGAAACCACTTAATCCTGCTAGGGTCTCGGGGAGACTGGTGCCTATCTCAGCCAACACTGGGCGAAGGCAGGGTACACCCTTGTACAGCTCGCCAGACCACTGCAGGGCAACATGCACAACCATTCACACTCACACTCAGACCTAGGAAAATTTGGAACAGTCAGTTAGCATGATGTGCATGCCTTTGGACTGTGCGAGAAAACCGAAGTACCTGGAAGAAACCCACAAAACCATGGGGGGAACATGCAAACTCCACACAGAATCGAATCCAGTACCTTCTTGCCGTGAGGCAGATGTGCATCACTACACTGCTCTGAAAATTTTTAAAATGCAGTAGTATCCCTCATTTGTTAAAAATACACTGAAACAACAGAGTTGGAAGAAATAAGAAGAAAGCTGCTCTCTCTGGCTTGATTACATCTTCTCACCTGTTCTGCTGTATGCTGAACAGACTGTGTTTCACCGACAGTGTTTCATTAGGAGCTTTCGAGAGTTGTCAGAATGTTGTACACACCCATCCTATCACATCGTAACCATGAGGTGTGGAAACATCCTATTCCTAGAGCTCCTTTATACAGTTGTTCTCAGCTGTCGTTTTCTGTGGAAACCATAAAGCGCAGCCCTGCAGCGTCCAGAGCTCATAACCGTGACCGAAATTGGACTTGATGAAATTAGCGCTCAGTGAGAACCCATAAAAAGCATTGGTGAAATATGTGTCCTAGCCATTGATGCTTCTCCTGAGCCCTGCAAGCGACTGAGGAACGATAAGTACATAGTGGAGCTTGGCTGTGGTGTTTAACTGTTATCACCGAGTTGTCAGTAGGAATTGTGTTCCTGCTTATGTTACTCTTGTGTGTATTCGTTGTAAGGGGCTGTAAACAAAAAAAGATAGACAAGAAACATCTATACATTTGAGTTTTGTCAGGTTCAAGAGCTCAGCACATCTGGTCTAGCTGATTACAAACCTAAAGAAAAGCAATCTCTGGTCCACCTGAAAGCGCAGCCCAAAATGCCTCAAGTGAACACGGATGTCTGAAAACTATCTGGATCTATCCGTCAAGTATCCAATCAGAGGATGATAACAGAGAGTTTTTGCGGTGTGGGTGTTTACACTGAGAGAACCTAGTGTACATTGCAACATAAGTATGTAAAAGTGCATCTGTCTCTTCTATGATTTATGAGGAAATATCACTGCAGTTAACACTCTCCACATAATTCTGGGTGTGGTTCACATGTTCGTGCTAAGTCTGAACAGCTTTACAGTAATATCACGAACACAAACACAGCTCTGCTGCTAACAAGAAAATGCTAGCACATTTACTAACTCTCTCACTCATTTGCCGAACCACTTAATCCTACTAGGGTCACGTGGAGGCCGAAGCCAATCTCGGCCGACAGTGGATGAAGGCAGGGTATACCCTGGACAGTTCACCAGACCATCGCAGGGACAACACACACACACACACACACACACACACACACACACAAAACCATTCACACTTACACTCACACCTAGGGTCAATTTGGAACAGCCAATTTGCCTAACGTACATGTTTTTGGGCTGTGGGAGGAAACCAAAGTACCCTGAGGAAACCCATGCAAGCAAAGGGAGAACATGCAAACTCCACATAGAAACACTCGAGCCCGGGAGTCAAACAAAGGACGTTAGACCAAATACCTTAGGAACATAATGAGTGAAAGTCCAACGTGCTTAACAACATCGTGTAAAGGTTAGTGGTACTCTTGTTCGACCCCCACCATGCTAAGACCCCTGGGCAAGGTCCCAACCACAAAAGCGTTTATGTCCACCTAGCAACATACATGGGTACCAATAAATACTGGGAAGGCAACATGCTTTGGACTAGTACCCTAGTCGCTTTATGCTACAGAAATCGAGATAAGCTCCACCCTGATGAGCCAGTAACCTAGGGTGTAAAAGCCCAGCAGACTTTACCTCATTACCTACCACCAATGTTTTCATGACAAAAGAGATGATTGTCATATTGGCTCATGCGGCCAATGGTTTGGAATTTACGGGGCAAATCATTTCCCAGATAAAGTCAGTGCAGATAAGTAAACACTATCAGAAACAAATACACATTCTTCTGACCCTGTGTTATTTCCCTCACAGCAGTGAGTGCATTTTCTGACCAGAGTTTTACCCTGTAAAGCAGAACAGAGTAATTTTCCACTTATAATGTCTCCACTATGATTGCAGCAAGGGGTCAGATATGTTACTGCTTCTACATGTGACGCTGACTGCAGCTTGGGTATCAAGACTGGACTTATCACACAGGAGCAGGTGGTTTGATATGAAGCTCTGTGAAAGTACGTATCCAGTGCCGTTCAGCAGAACATTATTTTTACGAGGTCATTACTCAGTGACAGCAAAGCTTTATTCTTAACAAACCAGTGATGCAGGTAGGATTGACCGGATTTTGTCAAATACACAAACATCCTACACATACAGAAATGGCTGGGGGTTTTTATTTATTTTATTTTTTATCATTCTGTACATTTTTCACCAAGAGGAACCAAGTGCAATCCCCAAAAAAACATGAAGTAGAACAACTACAAAAATAAAACAAACGGCAGGAAGCATATCACTTCCTCTTATGCAAGCCGCAGTGACAGTGTTTTCATAGACGTCCCTCCATCAGCTTCCTGATTGTAATGCATAGCACCACCTCTCTGAGCAACTATGACATTTACAGACCTAGTTCCCTCACTAACACGACTATGGGTTCCTAATTCAATCCAGACATGTGGAATGGGATTCAGGGTTAACATTTCATCTTCTAAAACTGACTACTTTAATTAACGCACATATTTGTGCACACATTTTAAACATGCCTTAAGAGCTGAATACAGTATGAATACAGTATGAATGCCAGCAACACCGGGCCAGACAGATGCATGTGTGGTTCAACAGTTTATTAACGCTAAGCAGACGAATCCAAATCATTTGGCAATTGTAAGGCAAGGTACTAGCAAGACCTCGATCACAGATAGTCAATAGAAATACCTGGCAATGCTAAACAGAAACCTAGGAACTTGTTAAATACTAAGCAATCATGGAACCAGAGCTAGGCGAAAACATAACATGACTTCATAACAGAATTGCTTTGCTAACATGGACTGAAACAAAGGCACTTAAATAACAGGCATAATCTCATTAAACAGGGACCAGCTGGAATTAATGGTGGTGGTATATTTAGGGTGTACATGCCAGTGTCCAAATACTCAGTACATACCATGTTAAAATACACAGTTACCCAGATAACATACTAAAATACTAAATAGGCAAAAGTACCACACCTACAGCACATGTCCCATCAAACCGGAGCCTCTGAATTTTTTTTTAATGGCGGATGGAAGGAAAGGCAAAAGTAACACTTTATACATTCCTGCTGTTGCAAAAATAACTTATCTAGACACATTAAAGGTCATCTGTGCATCATATTTAGTATGATGAGCCTAATTGATGTATATATAAATGTAAATTTACGCTTGGTAGTACGTCATAAATGAATGCTAATCTGGCTCAAAGGACAGGAAAGTTAGGAAACTTAGGAAATCTAAGTTGTGTGCGCACTATTCCCTCACATACTCAAAGAAAATCAATGCAAGGCATGAATCAGCTCGAGCCAAATGATACTGCGCTCAAGCGTCGGACATCGATGTATAAGCGATAATCTAGCAATATCGAGCAAACCAACTCAAAACTCTTTTTAAAAAATGTGAAAACACACCATCGCCTTCAATGGCCTCTTCTCTCGCCCAGCATTTCGTGATTTGTGTTGAATCGGGTCACGTGGTACGAGGGAACCTTTATTGCATTAACGGGAGAATTTTTTGTTCCTTTATATTCAGTTAATGTGATGTACAAGTTTATTTCTCTAAATTCAAATCCTGGAACACCGACGTCATCTGCAAAACTCATTCAGAAATAATTACAAGTTGCTAACTTAATGAGGTCACGCCACCACAATCCCCTTTTCGCACATTTTCGTTTAAACCAAAATGGCAGCGTAACAAATACAAAGCAAATGCTGGTTCTGAGCAGAAAATAAGTGAAAAATGACATAAAATCGGACAGAATCGCACCAAATCTACAGGAATCATTATCAGAAATTATGGGTAAGTCAGATTTCACTATCGATACGAGCTGTCACGGATCCAGTCGAGCGATTATTCCATAGTTTTATCAATCGTTACAAGCCTAATTAACACTGTTAAAAAATTATCGCCCTATGCACAAGATAATGCTTTTATTGTCGTCATGCTAAATGTCTGTCTGTCCATCCACCTGTGTACATTTTGCATTCCAAGCACTACCTCAAAAACGCCAAAACTGACCTTCACCATTTTTAGTGTAAATGTTGGGACTGTGTAACCACTCAAGCCTATCAATTTTCGTCATGTTCCAAAATCCACTATGGCCACCTCAGCTTTCTTCTTGAATTTGCATGTCAAGCACTAACTTAAAAACGCTATCACCAGTTTTGGTGTGGATGTTGGGACTGGGTAACCACACCAGCCTATCAATTTTTGTCATGGTCTGATATCCAGCATTGCTGTCACATCTGCCAACTTGAATTTACATTCCACACACTAGCCCAAAAATAACATCACCGTCCATCACCATTTTTGGTGCCGAGGTTGGGATTGTGTAACTACACAAGCCTATCGATTGTCGTTGCAGGACATATCTAATATGTCCACCACAGCTGGCATCTTAAATTTGCATTCTGTGCACATCATATCTGCATTGTGCACATTATGTGCTTCATACCTTTTATAATGAGGGGCATGGGCCTCACACATACACATGCACACACACACACACACACACACACACACACATATACATATATATATATATATATATATATATGTAATTATAAAGACACCAGAGACACTTGGTAAGAAATAAAGGCTTATTTTTCAGAATGCATTCCGCACTACCACACTCAGCGAGCTAATTCACAATGCGACAATGACCTTGAAGAAGCCAGAAACAGTCAGTGCAAGCAACCGTGTAACAAATATTTATCAGTTACAGAGCAGGGTGTTCAGAATGTTCTTCTACATCTAACAATATAGCATACTCAAAACTCCTCCATCAAATACATACGTAGTGCTCACATTTGTAGAAAGGGAATCATGGGAAATGGTGTTCGAAATGGAAAGCTTTAAATGTTATGCAGGCGTTGGCGGCCTCTCTTTCAGTGTTTTGGCAATTCAAGCAGGTTGCATTCCTAATCTAATAGCAATGAAGGTTTAAGAATGAACATGTTACATGTGAATATTGCATGCGATCTAATAACCCCTATCTATATATAGATATGAAATACTGTTGCAGAGAAATCTATGTTAAGTAATTTGTAAAAATAATATGTAAGGGTTAATGTACAGGAGCTAAAATCTTCATAATGGCCAGTTCGCTGTACATTATCCCTCTTATTACATGGCTACTTACAAAATATTTATTTAGTTATTTATTTTATTGATTTAAACATTACTATATTGTTTTTAGTAATGATTCGCTCCATAGCAACAGTCTGTTATAAATAATTAGTAAACCACTGAATACTGTAACTACCCACTCAGAACTGAGTAATCAAATGAGCTGTGTAAGAATATATAATGGACCATGTTCCTGTTTTGGGGTTTGTTTTTGTTTGTTTGTTTTTAATGAAGGCCTTGTGGGATTTTCCTGCTGAAAAAGAAAGAGGAACTGTAATAAATTCTCCTGAAAGCCCAATTTCTCGGCTCGTTCCTGAGGGCCTCTCCATTCACCGCCAGGACCGGACAGAGGAATCGGGGAGGTGCAGGGGAGGCAGCGTGTTCATTATGACCAACAAGCGGTGGTGTGTGGATGTACAAACAGTTTTATCAGTGTGCTCTCCAGATCTTGAACACCTCATGGTTAAATGCAGACCTTTTTAACTGGCCAGAGATTTTATAGCAATGTTCTGTACCACTTTTTATATTCCACCCCACGCCGACACCACGCGGGCGCTGGACAAACTGTACGAGGTTATCGACCGGCAGGAAAACTTCACCCGGAGGCTGCTTTCATCATGGCTGGTGACTTTAACAAGGCGTACCTGAAGAAAGTTCCGAGGAAGTACTACCAGCCCGTAGACTTTTTAACGTGTGGCCATAACTTTCTGGACAGTGTTTACACTCCACTTGAACATGCCTACAAAGCCCACCCCCAACCAGCCTTTGGCAAATCAGATCACTCATCTGTCCTGCTGCTACCAGCCTATAGGCAAAAGCTGAAGAGCGAGCAGCCGATGACGTGCTCTGTTCAACGCTGGACCGACCAATCAGACAACGTCCTGCATCATTGCTTCTGCACTACGGACTGGGAAGTTTTCCGAACTGCCGCCAACAATAATGTGAATGGCTATGCTGAATAGGTTACCGGATACATTCTCAAATGCATCGGTGATGTCGTACTGCGGGTACTGTACGGACTTATCTCAACCAGAAGCCGTGGGTCAATGGAGAGGTGTGCGCTGTGCTCAGAGAGAGGACAGCTGCATTTAAATCCAGAGATCCATGTGAGTACAGGAAAGCCCGGTACAGTCTCAGAAAAGCAATAAAAAACAGCCAAGGGACAGTACAGAGAGAACGTGGAGTCCTGCAACAGTGGATCTAACATCAGGCACATGTGGGGTGGGCTAAAGACCATCAGAGACTACCAGGGGAAGAGCTACAACAGGGGGAGGTGACGGTTTCTCTACCTGAGGAGCTGAACAGCTTCTATGCTCGCTTTGAGAACCACAGCAAGCCGGAGTTTCCATCAAAGGAGGACAGCTGGTCTTTTCAGATCCCTCAGGCAGACGTGTGTAAATACTTTAAAAAGGTAAACACGGAATGCTCCTGGACCGGACAACAACCCTAGCCGTGCTCTCAAAGCATGCCCTCAGGAACTGGCAGACGTCTTCATGGACATTTTTAACCTTTCCCTGCTCTTGTCTGTCGTCCCCACATGCTTCAAGAGGACCACCATGTCCCTGTCCGAAGAAACCTACTGTGAACTGCCTCGATGACTATCGCCCAGTAGCACTCACCTCCATCATCATAAAGTGATGAGGTAAGTAGGTAAGGTAAGTCTGTGGGGCTTTTACACCCGAGCCTAGTGGCTCATCAGGCCGGTGCTTATCCCCAGTTTCTGTAGCGTGAAGCGACTAGGAGTCCTCGATGGGACGCTAGTCCATCGCTGGTTACCTTCCCAGTATATTTTTACTTGTACCCATTTATACTGCTGGGTAGACAGAGGCACACTTGTGGTTAAGACCTTGCCCAGGGGTCTTAGTACAGTTGGGGTCCAACAGGGAGTGATGAGCATATAGTTAAAGCTCACATCACATCTTCACTGCCTGCTACATTCAACCCATTTCAGTTCGCCGGTCAAACAGATCCACAGACGACGCAATAGCGCTGGCTCTGCACACTGCTCTCTCACACCTAGACCACAAGAACACTTATGTGTGGATGCTGTTTACTGACTACACCTCAGCTTTCAACACCATAATTCCATCCAGGATCTGCGTCACGGATCTTCAGCATCAGTGTCTCCTTATGCAACTGGATCCTGGACTTCCTGATGGGCAGACCACAGGTGGTGCGGATCGGCAGTGTGACGTTATCCACAATGACGCTCAGCACTGGTGCACCCCAGGGATGTGTGCTCAGCCTCCTGCTGTATACCTTGTTTACCCACTACTGTACTGCCACACACATCTCCAACACCGTCATTAAATTTGCAAACAACACCACCATCATCGGCTGCATTTCAGATGGAGACGAGTCTGCTTATAGAGCAGAGGTAAGTGCCCTGACATCATGGTGCCGGGACAACGACCTGCTGCTCAATGTCAGCAAGACCAAGGAGCTCATCGTGGACTACAGGAGTCTGCAGGGTGGAGGTCACACCCCTATCCACATCAAGGGGACAGAAGTGGAGAGAGTCAGTAGCTTCAGGTTCCTGTGGGTTCAACATCAGTGAGGACCTGAGCTGGTCACACATGGGTGTGATCACAAAAGCAGCAAGACAACGGCTCTTCTTTATTCGGTGGCTAAGGAGGTTTGGCATGGACTCCAGAATACTCACCAACTTCTACTGATGCACCATCGAGAGTATTCCGTCTGGTATGGCAGCTGTAATTCTCTAGACCGCTAATCTCAACAGCGGGTGGTCAGATCAGCACAACGCATCACCAGGACTGAACTGCCAGCCATCCAGGACCCCTACACTCAGCGCTGTAGGAGGAAGGCCCAGTGGATCCTCTCTGATCCCATCCACCCCACCAACACACTCTTCACACTTCTGCCGTCGGGCAGACGGTACAGGAGCATCCGGACTCGCACCAGCAGATTCACTGACAGTTTCTACTCACAAGCCATCAGGCTACTAAACTACTGAAATACCGGCAGTCTGCACACTTTTTGCACATTCAATGTACACACTGTACATGCACACACTACCTCTGCACTACAACCACTTCAGTATTTTTCTATTACTATTCTGTTATACTACTGTGTACACATATATATACATATATTCACATTCTTTTTAGGTTATGTATATATTGTTCATCATTGATTTTCTGAACCGCTTAATCCTAATTAGGGTTGCGAGGAGGCTGGCGCCCATCTCAGCCGACTCTGGGTATAAATATATATATATATATATATATTTGTTTTTTTGTTTTGTTTGTTTTTTGTTTTTTTTTTATTTATTTTTATTTATTTATTTATTTATTTGGGGCGGATTGTTTGGTTTTTTAATTCCTTTTACTTTTATAGTTTTTATTCTTACTTATTATTTTATCTAAATGTTAATTGGGCAATATTTGTTTCTTAAGTGCAATATTGAGGGGGCTCTGAATCCAAGAATTTCATTGGCGGTAGCGATGTTTTACTGTTACCTGCATATGACAAATAAACTTGAACTTGACCTTGAATTTCCTGCACAATATTACAGTGATCATGCAGAATTTCCACTCCAACAGCTTACTTTAAATGGTCACTGATTTGAATGTAAAATAAGTTTTCAATGTTGTTAAAAAAACTTTTTTCAACCCAATAATATTTGCAAAATCTCTTACCTAAAGTTCAGCAAGCAACATCAGAACCCCAATTATCATGTGTTGTGCTCAAATGAGAAGTTAATTAGCTTTGGAGGTGGTATAGTGGTTAGCACGTCTGCCTCACAGCAAGAAGGTTTCTTCCCCCAGCCTAAAGACATGCACATTAGGCAAACAGGATATTCTCGATCGCCCCTAGTTGTGAGTGTGAGTGTGAATGGTTGTGTCTGTGTTAACCATGCGATGGTCTGGCGAGCTGTTCAGGGTGTACACTGCCTCCAGCCTCCCCGCGACCCTATTAAAGCGGTTCGGAAAATGAAATGAAATTATGAACTTTTGGGTGTTTCAAATAATAAAAAAAATCTTGGATTCTGCCATATACTAAAAGATCTCAACCCAAAACCCGGTTGCCTCTGCCAGGGGGTAACAACCTGCCTGTACTTTAATATTTTAACAAAATAATGAACCCATAATCCATTGATTTGATCCTGGGATCTCAAATGTGCTGTATGTGTTAAATCCAGTAAATTAATGACAAATATGTGTTCACCGTTACATGATTTTTTGTTAGTGCTGTTATTTCCTGCTGTTTTGTCAACTGATATTAAGTGTAGGAGGTGTAAATACATTGAAAATCAATTTTATAGGGGAAAACTACTTTATATAGTGAAAAGCATGCTGGTAAAATGAAACAATACTTTCATTAAATTGCTGAACCGCTGGCGCCTATCTCAGCCGAATCTGGGTGAAGGTCTGTTTGCAGGGCATCAAACACTAACCATTCACACTCACACTCAAACTCAGACTCAGGGGTAATCTGGAACAGCCAATCAGTCTAATGTACATGTTTTGGGACTGCAGGAGGAAACCAAAGTATCCAGAGGAAACCCATGCAAGCAAAGAAAACACATGCAAACTCCACACAGAAACGCACTCATCGAGCCGCGGACTTGAACCCAGGACTGTCTTGCTGTGATGCAGGCGTGCTAAGCACTACGCCAGCATGCCACCCTGCCATCATCTGCTTGAAACACGTATCACCCACCACATGTATGAAACATCTGTAACTTTAAACTTGTTTTGATGAAGGGTGCCAATATTTCTGAAATTTAGCATAAAGCAGTACCGCACGTTGATGTAGAAAACACTACTGAGCCCAAATTTTCCTGAGGTCTATTTACAATCAAACCAAACAATTAATTTATTCCTCCACCACATCCAGTATCAATAAGTGGAGTGTTTAGAGGGAATAAAGCCATCTTTCAGAGGAGGTGCAGAGGATGCAGTGTAGGTCCAGGGGCAGCCCTAATTAAAGCAGAATTCATTAGAATATAGAAGGCCACCACTCTGTCTTCATAAATCTTTTCACAAGTCCGCCTTATCTGCACCGGTGTTTCTGGAGTGAGCATACAGTGCGTTCCTGCACACCTCTGTTTTTTAATTTGCATTTATTAAAGGATTTATCAGAAAAATTTCATGGCCACACGAAGAGGAGCAATATAACACAGCTCGTTTACTGTGTGATGGCTCAGGAGGCCTTCAACTTCACCGACACAACTTTAAACAACACCATAACATTTAAACCGAGTACAGCACGTATAGTATGATCAGGCTGCTGGCCACATCACCAGCACATACCAAATGTGCTGATACAGCTGAGTGTCTCAGTTAGATAACTTTTTTTGTGGAATCAAATAAATTGGAAAAGATTTTGTGTTTTGTTTGTTTTTAAAAATATTTGCATACTTGCTTTTATTTATATGAGGTTCATTAGAGCGTGCTCTTTGCATGATTTTGCACTGTAGAAATATATGTATAATAATAATTTTACTACTACTACTACTACTACTAATAATAATAATAATAATACCCAAAATTAATAAAAGCTTGCATGGATAGTTTATGTTTGTTTTTATTAAATTACATTCTATCACATTAACCTTTTTACATATATAAAATAAAATTGGTCAATAGCTCCGCACACAGAAGGGGCGACATTGAAATGCAAAAAGTAGCGAAAAGTCATATGATTGTCCCGTGTTTTCATCAGCAACACTGAATTAATTTGCATATGAGCACATGTTGCGTAATACTTTTTTTTCATATGATCGGACTCTTGTTTGTTTATGTAAATGGAAAAATGTATGACTGTATATGTGCCTAGTTTTACTTAATTCAGAAGTTCACCAGTTTATATCTGATTTGTTAGTTTAATATCTGAACACTCTTATTTTTGCACTTTTTTTTTTATTTGTTGACTTGGGTTTACATTTCACTGATTCTCCAGAAGAAAGTGTAGTGAGTAGCTGCAAAGCAGCACTCAGACCCTCAGTTCTACACTAATTAAGAAAAGTGTTTGCTTCTTTTCTGTGTTGATATTGTTAAAATAAAATTTTATAAAAATAATAAATAAAAATCAGGTGCAGGTTTTATATATATATATATATATATATATATAAATTGTGTGTGTGTGTGTGTGTGTGTGTGTGTGTGTGTGTGTGTGTGTATATATATA
>JAQMYF010000025.1:28626578-28637358 GCA_030014195.1 Neosilurus mollespiculum
CACACACACACACACAAACATATATATATATATATATATATATATATATATACACCCACCCACACACACACACACACACATAATAAAGATAATATATACATATATCACAAATGCTCAAACATAGACAGTTCCAGAGTTAACTGATAATTTCACGTACAGTACTTGGACGTAAGAATGCCTCCCTTTGAGGATATAACCACGGTCCATCTGCCAGTGCAGTTTGTGTTTTGGGGAAATGTGTTAGGTAGTAACAGCAGCATTGCAAAGCATTGTTTTTGGAATGTTTTGAAAGACCACAGTCGGAGGCAAAACAGCATTTTCACAGGGACTTGATTTAAAAAGATGTTGTAACCCAAATGAATCAGCATTGCTAGAATGCCCTAACTTTCTCACGTGCTTTAACCACTGGTGTCAAGGAGCAGTTCTGGAGTGAGCACAACCACTGGATAGTGTGTAAAAATTCCGACAACAAATTCAAAACAAGAATCCAACTCAAGCTCAAGGTAAGGAAACGGTTCAGTTGATCTGCACACACCAATATCAGGACGCAATCCAGGATATCAAAAACCAGGTAGCAAAACAAGCTCATTTACCTGAGCCATAAACACAAATTAATATATCAATTTAGCCACTGAGGGCAGCGCTCACAATATATTAATAGATGTTTCAGGCTGGTGTTATAAGAGTCAACTGTCTAAGTCGTTATCCGTGCCTAAGGGGCTCCACTCACGAACTTTGCTATTAATGCTTAGTAAGTCAGGTGAAAGCGCAGTAAGCGTTACCTCACAGTAAATGTGAAAACGGAGCCTTTTCTACAGTGTGGCAGTAATTGTGTACAGGTGAGTGATCAGAATGTTCCTAAACGTTAATGTGTAACAGACTTTTTTGCCTAGGAATGTTACTAACTAGGTGAAACGATCCTTGCAGAAAATGAAAGCCTTCCAAACGCTCCTGTTACACTGAAATATGTACATTTCCATTTACTTACACTTTCGAAGTTGCAGTCTGCTAAACTGCATTTGATAGTTTACAGTAGCCTGTTTGTAAAGACCGCCATTTGTGTTTCATTTCACTCTCGCAAGTGCACCAAATCGTGAGAATAACACACGAACGAAGCAGTTCCAATTAAGCAAGATAACGGTACAAATAACAGTATCCAGGTATTAAACTAACAAATCAGATATAAACTAATGAACTTCTGAATAAAATAAAGCTAGGAACGTCTGCACATAATACTACATTACATTTACATACATCAGACAGCCGTCTGCTCATATACATAAACGCATGGTTTATATACAGTACATAAGCGCATATACATCAACGTTCAGTGCATTTTATGCACAACACTTCCGCGCTAACCATTTCTTCAACGTCACACATATCCCACTCTTCAGAGTAAAATGGTGTCCCCTGTGTGAGGATTTTTCTTTTTTCCACAAACAAAGTTTTATTAAGCATAGCACATTTTGATGGGTATGGACATAAACTCTGCATGCAAGCTTTTTTGCGGTTTGGGTTTAATTTCCCTTTAAGTATCTAAGTGATATCCATGATAAGAGCAGTTTGAATTCCCTAGATACCAATAAAAGATGTTTCCATGCTTCCGTTCTAATCTCATTAAGCACAGGGTCCACTGGGCCATCCTTTATGAAGGAAAAGGAGATAATGTTGTCCCACAATTCCTTGAGACATCGACATTTAAAGACGCAAGTAAATAACATGTGCCATTGGGTAATTACACACCCTAGTGTAAGTGCAGTTGGATTCTCTTTGCACTGCAGATATCTTTTCTTAGTCTTTATCAATTCTCTTTCCACTCGTTCCATGACTATTTCCATCATACAAAGACAGAAATATTAGGTCAAGTGGCTTCTCTAAATTGCCTCATGAATGTGAATCTGAGTGTGAATGGTTGTTCTCTGTGTTAAACCTGCAATCAATTGGTAACCTGCCCAGAGTGTGCCCTGCCTCTCGCCTGAAGTCATCTGGGATTGGCTCCAGCTCACCTGCGATCTTGATGAAAAAGCACTACAGATGATGGATGGATAGTCGTTGGCGGCCATGGTGTAGTGTTTTCTGGGAAATGGAGTCTGGAATGGATTCCAGTGCAGATACGGTAATGACCTATTTTGTATGTTATAATGGTCAATTCAAAAGGAAGTAACCAAACTGTTACTGATAATTAAGAAAGAGCTCGAGTGCAAGTCACTGTGAATGCATATCTAATGGATAATTCCAGAAATCACCTAATCATAAATTATATTGTTTTAAAGATGTATTTAAGCTGTAATGAAACACATAATCTAACTAGAAAAGCACTCAGAGAGCGCAGACCTCCGCCAAGGCCATTCAGTACCCCATATGGTATTGTAAGAAATGCAGCATTTTTATAAAGGCAACATTTGTTTATTTGAGCCCAAAACTGATAACACGCAGCCATTTATATGATCGCATTGTGTACATGGTCTGCCTTGAATAAAAGGCCTTGCGTTCAGATGAGAAAGTATTAATAACTGGATTATTTTTGTGATAATTGGCCTGAAAATTGTACAGAAAGGTAAAGGAATGAGATTACATCATGGAACGCAAGCCTGGAAGTTACGCTTTGGTACCGTCCGGACACAGTAACTCGGATATCTACGTCATCCGTGCTAAAAAATCTTCTCTGCATCCAGACAATAATCTGGATTTTTGTCAAAATTTAATCAAGTGCTTCCTGTATCATTTCTGACTCATCCTGAACACTTCATCAAAATCTCTTTATAAGTTTTTGAGTAACGTTGCTAACAGACAGACAAACAAACAACCAAACAAGCCAACCAACTCTGGTGAAAACATAACCTCCTTGGCAGAGGTTATAATTCATTCACTCACTCATCCTATTAGGTTCCTGGGGAGGCTGGAGCCCACCTCAGCCATCTCTGGGCGAAGACAGGGTACACCCTGAACAGCTTGCCAATCCATCGTAGGGCCAATACAGACACAATCATTGACACCCGCACTCAGACCTAGGGGCAATCTAGAACAGCCAGTTAGCCTAATGTGCGTGTCTTGGGACTGTTGGAGGAAACCGAAGCACCCAGAGGAAACTCACACAAGCACAGGAAAAACATGCAAACTCCACACAGAAACGCCCTCGCCGAGCCCAGGACTCGAACCACGGGCGTTCTTGCTCTGCAGTGGACGTACTAACCACTATGCCACCCTGCCGATTGATTAGGAATGCCCAGTGATATGAATTTAACCACCCTTTTATAGTGACACTAATTATCGGAACCGCATGATAAGTAAATACGTAACGAGGAACTGCGTCCATCCAAGACAGGCTTGAGTCAACTGAAGCACAGTCGTGCGTTCCACAGAAGGAGGCTATGTAATCTCTTAAAGCCCAAACCAATATAAAAAATGTCTTTCTTCCTAGGCAGAGGATGAGCTAAGTATTCCTCACTGAAGCAGATCTTGGAGAGTGGAGCAGCCAGGGGCAAAAATCCAGCTGCATTTTTTTTTTTTTGGCAAAAAAACCCCTGCTCACATCTTTGCTCACAGAGCAGAAGTCATATATAATCTGATTATTATACACTCTGCCCAAGAAGAGAGCATTTCTAGAATCTGAGGTTGAATGGACTTGGAATAGGATGAGTTGATCAGCTGAACCGTCAACATTAGTTTCACACTGGAGGACTTTTTTCATGTAAATCAACCTGGAAAGTTCCTTCTGCTTCTTGTTTTCTATTTTATTCTTGCTACTTTTACACTTCATATATATGGAACTGTACTTGTCTTATATACTCCTTTAGCTGCTTGAGTCATCTCCCACTGAGGCTTTGAATCAAATATGACTACGCTGTTGTTTATAGCAGCACTTCTCAGCAGTACGGTCTGTCAAGCATATCCAATGAGTCTGAGATTTTTTTTTAGTTAGTTACAGAGGTACAAATCACAACCCATCATTAGCACTGTTATATATATTATCGCATTCTTCGAGTAAATTATTCTGCTTGAAAGGTCACTTGAAGTGAACGGGTTTAATTTAAATCTCAATAATTTATAACATTGCAACAAGCATCCTATAAATCATGTAAAAGAAATGTTCAATGATAAAAAGCTCTACAGTAATAATAAACAAGAGTACTCGGAGAGCACAAACCCCTGCCAAGCCCTGCAATCCACCATATGTACCAAAATGTCAAAAATCATCCTATCCCTCAATGTTAAAGAATCATTAAAAAAATTCCTGGATATGATTCGGATCATCTCCAAAATCTAATCCAGTCCTCCTTGTCCAAACCCCCCAAAATTTTGTTAAATATTTAATAATGGTCCAAAGGGGTAGCCCTTTTTCAAAGTCTAATACATGTGGTAATATTATAGCACATCTTTATATCAAACGTGATATGTTGTTGTTATTGTGAGAAGTCAAAGCGGTCAGAGGTTTTTATGGGCACGGAATCTGAAAATGTACACCTATTATCACTCCGCGTGAAATTGTGGTATTCATAGAAAAAATGTATAAAGTAACAGTTATATCATTATCACGCTATTTCAAAGAGCAACCATAACATGACTGAAGATGATCCAAACGGATAGATGACACTGGACATGGCTAGATCTATTTATTATCGCTCAACGCTAACGCCAGCTGTTCATTTATAGTCACTTCAAAACAGTGGTGACCAGCATTACTAAGGGACACGCTTACTGAAAGGAACACTTACAGGTCAGATATGGAAACATGATATGTTTATTAAGGCTTATTAAGTATGCAAAGTGAATTTATCTACAATTGTAGTTTATTTTGGCACACACAATGAAACCGGAAGGTGTGGCACACAATAAAGTTCTGCGGCCGCATTCAGATGTGCTCGGCCTGCATATATACAGCATATATGACATATAAACACCTACATTAAGGTCAGAACGCACAGTGCAAAGCAAAGTTTACCAGCATGTTACAGCTCATCGGGTACACTCTGCAAATCGGGGAAAGCGGAGTGCTGTAAAAAAAAAAATGCCGGGACTGTTGGAGCAGCCAATTTTTAAAATTATAATATATGAGTATTAATAAAACAAATCACAAAACAAATATAAACATGATGAACTACATGTATCGTACATTTTACCATGCTGCTACTTTTCAATAGATATTAATGCACATTTATTTTTATACAGTATTTATTATTTTTATAGAACATTAATTTATTCATCTGCTATACCTGATACTGTAAGCTGCTACAAAGATAGACTGCTGCTAAACGGAGTTTCATTGGATCTCATCAATAAAGTTCTTCTTTCTTCTTCTTGTATTAATATATAGATTACTGTACACTTAAAAATATTCATGAAATAAGTCAAATTAAGGGTTATTGAAATTTATTTGTCTGGAAAATGGATCGCTGGCCACGAAAAGGTTAAAGAACAGACAGAAATGAAACTGGGGCTTCGATGAGTGCATAGCTGTTTGTGGTCTATAACCCACGGGTGACAATTACCAGAATCGCCTGCCCTTTTTTAAACATCACAACGAAAGGAAAGACGTACACTTCATCAGATAACATTACTCTGTTACATGTAAAATTATAACATATTGTATAACCTCTTTAAAAAAAGAAGAAATTTCCTCAGAATATAAACCACAGGCTTTTCACACAACTGCACAGCAAATAGAAAGGTGCTTTCCCAAGAAGCATTCATGACTGCTCAATGCTAACTCTCTAGGTCTAAAAGAGAAAGGAATGTAAGGACGATTTTAGGTCATGCCTTGTTTTCTCTCTCTTTCTCTCTCTCTCTCTCTCTCTCTCTCTCTCTCTTTCTCTTTCATTTTTCAAGATCTTCAAATGTCATCCTTTAAAATCAAGGTAACACTATATTACAGTCTCTTTTTCACCCTACAAACTGGAGCAGCACATACATAAATGAAAAAAACAAAACAAAAACAAACCCATGAGCGCACACAATGTGTGTCTGAATAATGGGTGGCGCCTGAACAAACAGCTATGAAAGTTACTCTATGGTAAGTGTTTCCCACACTCAAACAACGAAAGTAGCCACATGTGCTGTCAACCTGACACAACGCGTTGCTATGAAACCACATAGGCAGATTGAACTGACAGACTGCGGGGTATTTTCCAAAGTGACATGCACCACTAGACAGAAGGAAAGACTACGGATCAGGTTTTACATGACAGCCTGAGTGTATGTGTTACCCAGTAATATTTACAAAGCCCACAGCTGAAATTTTCCCTAGCTTTCTTATAAGAAGGCTATTATTCAGTCACAAAACTGGTTTTTAACTTGATATGCTTTTAAAGGTATGTCTCCTTACCGTGTAACTCAAACCCCCAGGTGTGAGTAGAACACCACCCACTGCACCAACATGAAAAATGTTAACAAGTGGGCAAAAACTCCTGTGTCTGGATTAGCATATATTTAAAAATAAGCATGTTTCACAAACTCCCACTCAAGGGCAGGGACAGGAAAGGTGGGCCGCCCACCTTTGATTTACATTCTTTTTTCAAATTTGATATACAGAAGTAATAAACAGTCGATACTACAGTAGAATAACATGAGTTTTAAGGTTAATTTTAACCAGTGGATGATGTTTTAAAAGGAAATTAGACCCAAAAGCTTGCATGCAAAGTTTATGTCTGTTTCTAATAAATCACACTGTTTTCTGAAAATTAAATTTTTTTGTACAAAAGGGGAGTTTGGTGATATTGTAGTGAGAAAAAGTAGCTCAAGTAGCGATCAGCTCGTGTTTCAGTCTACAGCACAGAACTAATTCACATATGAATACGTATGATTTGTATTTGTGCCTAGTTTTATTTTATTCAGAAGTTCACTAGTTAACATCTGATTTGCTAGTTTATTATCTGTATACTGTTATTATTGCCATTAACTTGCCTTATATGAACAGATGGTTTCACGCCCTATTCTCGCGATTTCACGCTCTGAGAGTGAAACACCATTCTTTTCAAACTGGCTAATGCAAATTATAAAAGCGGACAATTTGAAGCGGATTCAAATTGTGAGTAAAAACCACCTGATAATGAAAATATACATATTTTCATTTTGTAACAGGTAAATGTTTGGAAGGTTTGCTTTAACCTTTAAATTTAAAATTAAAATTTAGTGATGTGGCCCTCAGTGAAAATGAGTTCGTCACCCCTGCTTTAAGCCATTTTTAACCATTAAAATGTTGCTTTTTAGTGTTAAATATAGTACATTTCTCAATATTAACACCAGCTCAGATGTGTTAGAAAAAGAAACCACACAAAAAAGGTGCCAAGTACTTTTTGATTTATGAGAAAAATACAGCTTTGTTCATTCATTGTCTAGTCTAGTCATGTCAAGTTATTGTTATTCTTTTTAACACAGATGATGCATCCAGGAAAAATGCGTCCACACTGCACCGGTTTCATAGCATGATAAAGCTACATACTTGTCTCCATAAAATCAGCAAGCATACACAGTAGCATTGCAAAAAAAGTTACAAAACTACACAATAAATCACACATTGTAACACAATATAACCTTGCAAACTAGTCACACTACAGATAAGTTGTTCCATCACTGTGCCATGTGGCAAAAAAGCACCACCAGTGTGTATGAAAACTACAAAGTGAAACAATGACAGCTGATCTTTGTGATAAAAAGTGTGGTTAATGTTGTCAGTTGTTCCCAATACCTTTTTCAATATGTAAACTTGTGAATACAGCACAAGGCTTCACACAGTAAACGATAAGCGACCACACAAAGTTAATGATCGCCAGCGAAATGAGTGACGAGAGCCAAAATTTTCTCAAGCGACGCAAAGTGGTCGGGCACAGAGTTCAACTGAGCTTAACTTTTATGCAAACGATTTGACCGATAACCAATCAGAGCTTAAAGGTATCATTGATTGACAGACGCCAACAAACATTTTTCTCCAAAACCATTTCTTATTTACTTCCAAAGACATTCATTCATCAGTCATTCATTTTCTAAGCCGCTTAATCCTAATTTGGGTTGCAGGGAGGCTGGCGCCCATCTCAGCCGACTCTGGGCGAAGGCATTCAGAGTTTAAAATAGGAGCTTTCGCTTGCAGTTCGAAGGCAAAGCAATTTGCATGTCGCTCTTCACTTCCTGTGT
Organism: Neosilurus mollespiculum; assembly: GCA_030014195.1. Taxonomy (NCBI): domain Eukaryota; kingdom Metazoa; phylum Chordata; class Actinopteri; order Siluriformes; family Plotosidae; genus Neosilurus; species Neosilurus mollespiculum. Next base: position 28,634,709 of record JAQMYF010000025.1, read on the forward strand.
GAATGTAGCTTTACAGGAAAAAAGTCATCTTCGATTATCATATCACAAACCACAAACAAAATATTAAAGCTGACCTGAAAAAGCAGCTTTAGAAATTAATTGAGAAACGGATTTAAGGAAATGATTATGGAATTAATAATAAAGGTCCCAAAAATTAAAAAAAAAAAAAAAAAAAAAACTTCTAAAACAAAAAACTACCTGCTGAGCCTTATACAGTATTTGGGATTATTCAAGTTTTGCTTTCTAAGATCTTGATTTTTTTTTAAATAAATTTTAAAACTGCAAATTTTCCACAAAGTCTAGTGAAGGGTAGGTGGGAGTGGGTGTAGACTCCTGTAAATGATGAGTCTTGATCACCAGATATTTGAAATTGAGGGCCTTTTAACAAACTCTCAGTCAGTAGCAGGGGCTAGAGGAGGTGATTCAACCACCACTGATTAGAGGCCATTACTCATGTCGGTAGGTGAGTCGCTCACTCTCTCACACATTTGCCTAATCGTTTACTGGGGCCCAGGGCAGGCTGAAGCTATCACAGCCAACGTTGTGAGTGAGGTACACCCTGAACAGCTCGCCAGACCATTGTAAGGCCAACACACAACCATTCACACTCACACCTAGGGGCAATTAACCTACTGTGTATGTCTTTGGACTGTGGGAGGAAACCGGAGTAACAGGAGGAAACCCAAGCCAGCACAGGGAGAACATGTGAACTCCACACAGAAATACCCGAGCCCAGGACTTGAACCCAGTACCTTTTTGTGCCACCAGGAAATGAATTGTATGTGTGTGTGTGTGTGTGTGTGTGTGTGTTCCGTGCTGTATGATAGACTGGCATCCCAGATAAGATGCATTCCTGCCTTTTACTCAGTGAACATGCAGAGGAATTAATATGCTATTTTTTTTCACCAAGAAACCAGAGGGTGCAAACTTTTGTAGCTATGACAGATATATGCGCATCAACCGGCCTGAACAACGTGTCATCTATGTTTTTTTTTTTTCTTTGGAAAAATGCCTTCAGATCCATCCGTTATGCATAATGGTTTTCCACCAGGGTCGTACACCCTGAACAGGTCGCCAGTCAGTTGCAGGGCTAACACAGTACCAAACAACCATTCACACTCATATTCACACCTATGGGTAAAAAGTCACACACTCACACACTCACTCATTTGCCGTGAGTCCCACTGGTGTTGCGGGGTCTCAGTCAACACTAGGCAAAGACAGGGTAGACTCTGAACAGCTTGCCAGTCCATTGCAGGGCAACACACACACAACCATTCCCACTTACACTCACACCTTGGGGCAATTTTGGAACAGACAATTAGCCTAATGTGCATGTCTTTGGACTGTAAGAGGAAACTGGAGTACCCAGAGGAAACCCACGCAATCACAGGGAGAATACAGAAAGTCTGGTGATATTCAAACCCTGACATACCCATGCTAACCGGGTGGCAGTCACTTACTCAGTCATTTGCTGCACCTCTTACTCTTAACTAGAATCGTGGGGAGGCTGGCGCCTATCTCAGCTGACATCCTGAACAGCTCGCCAGACCATCGCAAAGCCAACAAACACAGACACATTCGCACCTAGGGGCAATTGGGAATAGGCAATTATTCTAATGTACATGTATTTGGAATGTGGGAGGACACCAGAATACCGGGAGGAAGTCCATGCAAGCTCAGAAATCCCATGCAAACTCCACAGGGAAACGCCCTCGCCAGGACCGGGACTTGAACCCAGTACCTTCTTTTTGCGAGGCGACAGTGCTAACCAGGCGGCATTGTATTCAAAAGCCATCAGCCATGCAATGTAACGATTCGGTGCTCATCCTGTACAACAGAACAATCATCACAGTGACCGTAGTTACCTTTTTGGTCCTTTTGAGTAGGTGAACGTGAAGGTAGCGTCAGTGAACCGAAAATCTGAAACGGGGGGGGGGAGAAAACATAGCAGGAGATTAAACAATATCTGGAAATCTATCCTGTGTTATAATGTATAAAATGCACACAGACTGGAAGGTCCCCTCTCAACAAGTTTAGTCTCCATGGCAACATCATGAGGGGTTTCCACTGTCATCGGCTAGTGAGAAAGCGCCTGATTAGTATTTACACAGCATCCATTCCTCATGTGTGTTTACACTCACACTTTACATGAGCTATCAGGACAAATCAGTATTTTTGTACTGTATGATAAACAAATAAATAAACAAAAAGCTTTCATTTTGGCTCACTAAGTGCATTATGGGTAAAATAATGCTTTAACGCAGGGACAGTAGCCTGTAGGATGTATCCATGTCCTGTAGACGGACAATAATAATAATAATGATAATAATAATAATAATTACATTATACTATATTGTATTATATTATTATTATTGTTATTACTATTATTATTATATTATATTATTATTATATTATTATTTTTATATATTATTATATTGTTATATATTATTATTATTATTATATAATATTATTTTTATATTATTATTATCATTATATATTATTATTAATATATTATTAATATATTATTATTAGTAGTGGTAGTATATTATTATTATATTATATTATTATTATAATTGGCTGTTCCAAATCACCCCTAGGTGTGAGTGTGAGTGTGAATGGTTGTGTGACTGTTGGCCCTGCGATGGCC
>JAQMYF010000025.1:28656802-28700519 GCA_030014195.1 Neosilurus mollespiculum
CCCGTCGATAGTGGGGCTTGAACCCCCGACCTTGGGATCAGTAATCCAGCACCTTACCACCAGGCCACCACTGCCCCGGCTTTAATACATCTGTGCAATTAATAAATAAAATTCTTTCCTAGGTGACTAGATATTAGCAACTGCATGCTCCGGTTGGCTAATCTACTCACTGGATATCAGCTCATATTCTGTGATCTGGAATGTCTTGACAAAAAAAGGGGAAGTGATTGAGACTCGTATGCTAAGCTAAATTTTTTAAAACTTATACAAAGCTAATTTTTTTAAATTTTATTTTTGCAGTTCACTCCAGACTGATTCTGTGAAAAGGAACAACATTTTGAATTAAAGAAATTGGTGATCAAAAGCATTTTTTATTTTCAAGAAATTAACAGTGTTTTCACCCACCAAATATGACTTTTTGGCCTTTTGTGAGCAACAGGCCTTTAGAGGACAGAGCATCGTACCCAGTCTATGCAAGCCGGACATGCCGCTACCTAGTGCCGCGAGCCCTTTGCTACTTCCGCTAGCAAAACTGTTTCTTTAGCCTAGAGTCATTCTACGAGAAGCAACAAAATATGGTATCAAATTATTTGATAGTAAGAATGCTTTTATAATTTAAGAATTTGCCAGGTTTTCCACACAAAGAGCAACTTTTTCGGGTTGCTACGTCCAGCAGGCCTTCAGTCTTCGGTAAGGCCTAATGCTGATGTCTGCAAGAGCTCTTACCTGGTTTATCCAAACCAGAAGTGCTGCATGCTCCTGCTCCTAGCTAGATTTATTAAGCTGGATCTGGGCTATTGTTGTGTAAAAATGTGTAAGCACATCCTCACTTGTCATCTGTGGGATTAATTCATGAGCCTTACATCATGTACTTGTCCCCCCTTACTGTCACTCTCTCATAGGACCCTGGATATGAGTCACAGTCAGTATTTAAAACACCCACATTTACCATTTTCTACTTTCATATGATATGTCAGACCTAAATCCTTTTAGAAGATAACATGCAGTCTTGCCATCCAATGATTTACTTCAATTAAAAACCAATACATACAGTGTAGAGAAAACTTCTTTGCCCCCTTTCTGATTTCCTCTGTTTATGTTTGTTCCTAACGCTTTATTGTTTCTAATCACCAAAAGATTTGCTGTCTCACTCTTACCCATTTTCTGAAATTCTTAGTCCTATTAGGGTCACGGGGAGACCCGAGCCTATCTCAGCCGACACTAGGCAAAGGCAGGGTACACCCTGAACGGCTCACCAGATCGCAGGGCCAACACACCCACAACCGTCCACACTCACACCTACGTGCAATTCAGAACAGCCTGTTAGCCTAATGTGCATGTCCTTTGACTGTGGGAGGAAACCAGAGTACCCAAGCATGGGGATAACATATTCAACACAGAAATGCCTAAGCCCGGGGACTCAAACCCAGGATGTTCTTGTTTTGTGGCGGACGTGCTAACCACTACGCCACCGTGCCGCCCTCCAAAAGATTTAGTACAATACAAAAGACTACCTGAGAAAACAAAATACAGTTTTCAAATGATATGAGTCACTAAAGGACAAAAGCTCTTATATCACCCATGTAAAAATTGCCCCCTAAATTCAATACTTGGTTGTGCCACCCTCAGCGGCAATGACTGCATTAAATCACTTTCAGGAACAGGAGGTCTGTCTTTGACATCACTGTGGAGAAGTATGACCCATTCTCTCAGCATAATGGTTTTACTTCAAAGTTTTCAACTAAGAACTGCCCATTTCAGGTCAAGGAAGTTTTTTTTTTTTACAGAACAGTATGTGGAGGGGTGGAATTTAGCAAAACTAAGCTACTGACCAACAGGACTAGTGAAATTATGAAACTACTGGTCCTCCTTCACAATCACTGGTCAGCAACACTATGTCTTCTTTGCTTATTGGATTTGTCAGGTCGCCAGCAGGATAACTTGCTAGCTAATTTCACTCGCCGTACAGATTTTTGACTTGCCACGGCCCAGCGGACTAGTGTTAATTTCCACCCCTGTGTAAGTATATGACCTCAGTCAAATCTGACTCTTGGTGACTTTATTCTCATAATTCTCTTAGCAGATTTATTTACAGTGTAGGTTGTCAGGCCTTTTCCCTACCCCTCAATGGCACCTGACATTTCCAAGCAGTCTCCCATCCAAGTACTAACTATGTCCGACCCTGCTTTGCTTTCAAGATCATACAGGATCAGGTATTCACAGGGTTAATGCCTGGGTATAGCACAGTACGCAATTAATTTCTTATTATATACTCACATGCCTTTTAATCAGCATTGCATATTTTTGTATTTAACAGCTCATTAGTTTTATCTCTCTCTTTTTTGCTACAAACTGTCACTCGCCAGCTCCAATATTGAGCCTGGTTTGTACTGATAATAAAAGCAAAACAAAACAGGATGTGGTGTAATAGGTGTACTTCACACTCCATCCCTGACACTGGTTCTTCATTCGACTTATATCAAGATTAAATAATTAAATCCTGTTGAAATCGTTATTTTTTGCATGAGTGACACATAAAAATGATCTCTCAGTGGCAGAACCAAATTTGTCCACTATGTAATCTATACAGGCTAATATAGGTTCATTATAGTCTGTATAAATCATCAGCCCATTAAGCATTAGCACTTATTAAAATTGAAAGGGAACATGGCCCCACTCAGACAGTAGGAGTTATTTAAGAATGCATGCCATCCACCCGATGAGCAGTGGTTACACCAACAAGCCGTCCATTTTAAACAGCCTGGCACATCTCCCTTTTGAACAAGAATCTTTAAAATTCCAGACCGAGTCCGGTTCTCTGAGAACGCAATCATTCAGAGCTGGCTGCACTATTCAAAGAAGGGCAGCAAAGTGAGAAATTAGATGTCGCTGCTCTGAGGGGAGAGATACAGATAAAGCCACATGCTTTTTATTTCTTAGCTTTTGGGTCAGAACCCTGAGAGTGTGGGGTGAGTGATGATTGTACGTGTGAGGTGGAGGTGGATTGTAACTAAACTGTAGGGACACTAAGGAAAATTAAAAGTGTAACACTGAATACATCCTGGATGAGAAAACATCTTGTATCAGAAAACAAAATAGACCACAGGGGTTCAGATGCTCCCGCCAAAAGGACCATTTCATAATATGCCAATGTAGAACAAGCAAGTTTGAAAAGCCCCAGCTTCAGTGGGTGGCAAGTAAATGTCTGGAAACCTAATATACAGTTTCACCTCTGTGACCTTGAAAAGTAGATCATGGTCACTCACACACAAACTCATCCTAGCACTCATAGTAGTGAGCCAGCATAGCAAGTATAAAAGCCCCAGCTTCAGCGGGTGGCAAGTAAATGTCCGGAATTGTGACGGACAGACAGATGGAACACATTCCTACAGCTCCTGAGGCAGAGCTAAAAGTGAGAGGATGAAGATGATCAGTCATTGACCCTTATGTCTTATAATAACACATAGACCTAATTCATGAGAAGAAAATGTCCCTAGAGCATAACAGAACAACGACATATGTACAGCAGACATATGTACAAACGGACAGACAGACAACCCGAAAACCTCCGAACCTGGATATTACTAGTGTGGAGGCATGAAAATATTAATAGTTGAAATGTAAACTAAATTAACATTTTTTAAGAGCCATGGGAGACACAGAGAATAGACTTTGAGTCTATATTCTACAATGTACACCAATCTACACTGCATACCACATCAGGAGACAGCATATAGTACATGTCTACAACTGATAACCCCCCAACACTCAGAAAAGCTCCACATAAACTGTCCATTCAGCCTTTTTTCTTCTTTTTTATTTTATACATCCACCTACCATTCTGCACAGTCAGATACAGAGTCCATTCAAAGCTCCTTACTTATCTCTGAAGCAATACCAATAAAATGAAAATGAGATGAGATCATTAAATAAGCTGGATTACTGATCCCAAGGTCGGGGGTTCAAGCCCCAATATCAACGGGTTGTCACTGCTGTCCCCCCAGTGCAGCTAACTGGGTTACCAAACCCGGGCATGTCTCTCACTGTCTGTGGTGAGAGGCATGTAAAAGAACCATTGCTGACTTTTGTCAAGAGTAGACTGCACTGACGTCAGCATGTTTCTGCCCTGCGATGGCCTGGTGAGCCAGGTACTTTGCCCTCGCCCAGAGTCGGCTGAGATGGGCGCCAGCCTCTCTGCAACCCTAATTAGGATTAAGCGGTTCCGAAAATTAATGAATGAATGAATCATTAAGTAAATTAAAACAATACTACATCAGAAGGCTGCAGGAATCCCTTCTGCTCTGTTGCTACTCAGGTGCACATGATTGACATGTGCAACTTCACAGGAGCAGAGACAGGAAACGCATGAGAACCGAAACCTGTGACATTTTCTACATGATTGCATTTTCTTTCCACTACAAAGTATCATTGCTAAACTGCTAACCACAGAACAATACAGGCAGTCCCTTTATACTGTGGTATGATAATCCAATCCAAAGGCATTATAGTCGTGAATAAATAAGTACACACCATGGAACCTGTCAATTTCCATATCTATATAGAGCGCGTTCACCAAAAGCATCAGCATTAGAGCGTGGCATCAAAACCACTAACCTTCTATTTAAAATTTGGAAATAGACACAATGCACTTTTTAAAAGAAGTTAGGGACCTTTTTATTTTACATCCATGTCCTGAAATCAGTCAAGACAAAATCAGGTCCAAGGTATGTTTATAATTCCCACAATAAGCATTTATTGTCCAAAAGATGCTCTTTTTTGGCAATAAACTATAACATATTTGATATGACATAAATACAGTTGGGCAGCACGTCCGCCTCACAGCAGGTAGATCCTGGGTTCAATTCCCAGGCTCGGCGTGTTTCTGTGTGAAGTTTGCATGTTCTCCCCGTGATTGCGTGGGTTTCCTCCGGGTATTCTAGTTTCCTCCCAAGGTCCAAAAACATGCAGAGTAGGCTGATTGGTGGTTCCAACTTACCCCTAGGTGAGAGCGTGTATGGCTGTATGTGTGTTGGCCCTTCGATTGCCTGGCGAGCTGTTCAGGGTGTGCCTCGGCCTCACCCAGTTGGCTGAGCTGGAGCTTAGAAAATGAGTAAATAAATAATAAATTCAGCTTGATAAAAATGAGGTGTACAGTTAAAAATAGGTATCAAATATTAGACTGTGGGATTCCTTATTACTTATTAGTATATAACATGCTGTACACATGAAGCAGTTGCAACGTGTCCTGAGTTTTCCTGGATGGAACATATATGCAAAAGTGGCAAAGTTTCCCCTTAACTTCATACATGTTTAACCTGCTGGAAGTAGCCTAAACCCCTATTGGTTGATCCATTAGGGTGAACATTCATTCATTCATTCATTCATTCATTCGTTCATTTTCTAAGCCGCTTAATCCTAATTAGGGTCACTGGGAGGTTGGACAACTCACCAGGCCATTGCAGGGCCAACACTCACAGCCATTCCCACTCATGCCTAGGGGTGATTTGGAACAGCCAATTAGCCTAATGTGCATGTTTTTGGACTGTGGGAGGAAACCGGAGTACCCAGAGGAAACCCACGCAAGCACGGGGAGAACATGCAAACTTCACACAGAAACTCCCGAGCTAGGAATCAAACCCAGGACTTCTTGCTGTGAGACGGATGTGCTACGCCACCGTGCCGCCTTAGGGTGAACAAAGTAATGATAGTTTATTCGAATGTCAAATGTTCTTGCTGCAGCCCTGCAATTTTGGGTATTTTTTCCTCCCACAGTGTCTGTTCATAACACTGTTGCTCCTCATCAAGAGATGATTAAAAAAATGATTCCACAAGTAGGACATAGACTCCCCAATAAGTAAAGTGTATAATAGCAGTCATGAAAAAAATCCAGCAGGCCTGGTTACCATTATTTATTTACGATTTCCGTCCCATAAAATGTCTGCTGGTACAATTGACTGTTACATCATGCAAGCTCTACCAGCGATGAAACATTTCATGATGTTTGCCTAGTTCCATACCTACATGGAAATTCTTGTTCTGATTATCTGTGAAAAATGACAGCTTTGTGGATATATTAAAAACTAGGATTGTTAAAAAACTATTTCCCACTGATGCTCTGGTTACATACTTTAAAACACAGATGTCAAACTCAAGGCCCATGGGCCAAATCCAGCTGGGCCGCGAGAGATTTGAAAAGAATATGATTACCGTACATTCTTTGCATCAACCATTACCATGAAACCTAATTCATCATCCTTCCACTAGGTGGTGGCAGCCTATTTCAATTAAACAGCTAGTCATTCCTGACTCAAGAAAGATTGCATTCTAGCATGTCACTCTTAAGCGTTGTTAGACAGTGCAAGTGAATAAAGGAAAAGAGGACAAATGCCTAAACGAATCATTTTGTCACGCAGAATATCATGGTCGACTTTTTAGAATAGATGCTCAGTGATTATTCGTCCTCAATCACCTTTAAATTTAGTGATGTGGCCCTCAGTGAAAATGAGTTTGGCACCCTTGCTTTAAAACATAACATGTTTTAATTAATAGAAAAACTTTTTTGATGTTAAACTTCTGATGCCCAGCATTATGAACACACTTTTTATTGAAATATCTTCCTGTCGATAAAGTAAGTACACACCTTGACCTCATAATCTAAGTATTGTGCTCTTTAGCAGAAATTACTTCTTGTAGGCGTTTTTGTATAATTGTCCACCAGTCTCTGACATCAGCTTGCTGAAAATTTTGACCACTTTTCCTTCAGCTGTAAGATGTTTGGGGATTTTCTTGCATGTGCTGCCCTTTTCAAATCCCCCACATTTCAAATCTGGGCTTTCACTAGGCCATACCATAACTCTATCCTTTTTTAAGCCATTTGTGGATTTGCTGCGGTGCGTAGGATCATTTTCCTGTGGAAATGTCCACCTCCAATTCTTCAACTTTCAGACGGACAGCTTCACATTATCTTCAAGCACTGTTTAATATGATGCAGAATTTATTGTTGAATCAATGGCTGCAAGCTGCCCAAGTGCCTGAGGGAGTGAAGCGACTCCAAACCATATTTCCACCATCATGCTTCATAGTTGCTTCTCCTGATCAAATGTGTACTGTGACTGGGGCTAAAAACTTTATCCTTCATTCATCTGTTCAGAGCACATGACTAGAAAAAGGCCTGGGCTTTACCTATATGCTAACTGGAAAACTGTAGTCTTGCTCAAATGTTCTTTTTTCTGACATTCCTTTCATGCAGGTCATTCATTCATTCATTTTCTGAACCGCTTAATCCTAATTAGGGTCGCGGAAAGGCTGGCACCCATCTCAGTGACTCTCGGCGATGGCAGAGTACACCCTCTACAGCTCGCCAGGCCATCACAGGGCAGAAACACGCTGACGGCAATGCAGCCTACTCATGACAAAAATCAGCAATGGTTCTTTTACATGCCTCTCACCACAGACAGTGAGAGTCATGGTCAGCTTTTGATAACCCAGTTAGCTGCACTTGGGGGGACAGCAGTGACAACCCGTTGATATTGGGGCTTGAACCCCCGACCTTGGGATCAGTAATCAAGCACCACACCATACAATTTTCTTTATTAAGTCTGTTATAAAAAATTGTTATCTTTGACACACTGCTTCCTCTCACAATTTACTTAACTGTAAAATAATCGGGCAGCATGGTGACGCAGGTGGGTAGCGCATCTCCCTCACAACAAGAAGGTCCTGGGTTTAAGTCCCGGGCTCGGGGTGTTTCTGTGTGGCGTTTGCATGCTCTCCCCGTGCTAACGTGGGGTTCCTCCGTGTACTCCAGTTTACTCCTACAGTCCAAAAACATGCATGGTAAGCTAACTGGCTGCTCCAAATTGCCTCTAGTTGTGGATATGTGAATGGCTGTGTGTGTGTGTGTGTGTGTGTGTGTGTGTGTGTGGTCTAGCTATTCATCACAGTGTGGGGACATAAATCTGTTTACACAGTCACATTATGGGGCCTTGGCTTCCTTATGGGGACAAACCACAAGTCCCCATGACGTTAATCATTGCATTTTAAGGTGAAGATGTTTTAAGATTAGGGTAAGGTTACAGTAAGGTTATAGTAAGGCAAGTAGTGATTATGTTTAGTGTTAGGGAAATTTCTCCAGGAAATAAATGCAAGTTTATGTATTGTCCCAACAAGTTATGGAAACGAGACTGTGTGTGTGTGTGTGTGTGTGTGTGATGGCTAAAATAGACTGGTGAGCTATTCAGGCTATACCCCGCCTCTGCCTAGTGTCGTCTGAGATAGACTCCAGCCTTCCCGTGACCCTAATAGGATTAAGAGTTTCGGTAAATGAGTGAGAGACTGAGTAAAATAATCTGTTTCCCAACAGCTGTGTCAGCACTGTCTGCTCCCACTGTCTGCACACCGTTACAAGCTATTTTCAATCTTCTGACCAAAATAAACATCAATTAATTACGGCGTGAATAAGCATTAAGAAATTCAAGACATTGGAAAACATCTGCAGTTTTATCACGCCCAAGTCAGTGTACAGTGTCTAAACACAGATCCATATTTAGTGAACATTTTCTGCCATTTTTTAAAATGAAATTCTGACAGTAGCAAAGTGATGGCGGAAATCTCAGGAGTCTTTCACTGCCATCTGCACAGATACAACACTCAAACACGGTCAGCCATGTTGTAGCGCCTGTAGACTCATGCCAAGTGCTGTAGCTCGTGTAGACTCGTGCCAAGTGCTGTGACACTCATGTTTGGTTCAGGTTAACATATGGTTTAAGGTGAAAAGATTTTTGGGGCCAAATTAAGTGTTGTATCTATCTATCAGACCACTTAATACTACTAGGGTCACGAGAAGGTCAGCTGACTCTGGGCGAAGGCAGGGTGCACCCTGGACCTCACAGGGCCAACACACACAGACAGCCATTCATATTAAAACTCACACCAGGAGCAATATGGAACAGTCAATTAGCCTAATGTGTATGTCACTGGATTGTAGGAGGAAAGTGGAGTACCAGTAGGAAACACATGCAAGCATGGAGTTTTCACCACGCAGAGCCCTCGCCAAGCCCAGGACTCGAGCCCAGGTGAGGTGGACGTGCTAACCACTACACCACCGTGCTGCACATATACTCACCCAACACTTTAATAGGAACACCTGTATAACCTGTTTAATAGAAACACCCTACTCTTTCATACTATGATCCAATTGCCAGTCAATACTTAAAATCAGTTAATGTTCATATCATGTGTAATATACCTCATAGGGTTGTGTTCTCCTCACCCTGGTTGTAAAGAATGGTTATTTAAGTTACCATATCCTTCCTGTAAGCTCAAATCATCTGGCTATTCTCCTCTGAGATCTCTCTCACCAACAGCTGTTTTTTTGGCCAATGTTTTTTCTATCATTCTGTGTAAACTCTACAGGCTGGTGTGGGTTCATGAGAATATCACAAACAGAAAGTGAACGTGACCCCTGCAAACAAGAGAAAGTGTCAAAGTTAAGAGTAGAATACCTCAAGGAAAGACATTTGCGCCAACTAAAAGATAGAACCATGCAAATACATCCAGGAACGCAGGTACATGTATGTTAGCAGTACAGCACATTGTCAGTCACAGTAAATAGGTAATAATTCATCTCATAAACTCCTTTTTTATTGAAAAAGGATTCAAATATATGTAACATGTTTTGCACAAAATGCCAGGCCTCTGTCAGGTGAACTTACATAAATAACATGTCAGCATAACCCTTAAAATGGAGCAACAGCATCAGAATAAAGGTGCTACCAGTACCATGGGTCAGTTTTGAAGAAAAAAAAAAGATATAAATGAAAAAAAGGGAGAAAATGTTACTGTTAGAACTGTTAAGCATCACAGATAGGATCTTTATGAAATAAATAACAGCACTGCACTAAAACAAAACCCAAAAAGTTCATGTCTCTTTACAAAAGGACATGATTAAGAAATGCATGTGTGAGTGTAATACATACATAGACGTGTCCGTGTGCCTACTGCACTGGTACAAAGATATCTGTGCTTCAAATCCCAGCTGCATCAAGATAAACTGCTCTTCATGACTGCAATATTTACATAAATAATTCATGCAGAATGTGATTTCAACACTGACACATCGTTGATTCAACATTTCAAAGTTACAGCTCACGGTCTGTGATGAGTTTGTCTACTGAAAAATATTCACAGCTAAAAGAACGCAATTAAGTTTTACAAAATATTCTGCAGTTACTCAGAAAAAACATTTCAGAAAAATACTGATGGTGGAATGTGCGATATTTGAAGCAGGACAGCTACCAGTTTCATCAGAAGTGTGTAATATTTCTAAAAGAAGAGTTTGTAGTACAGTCAAAACAAGCAATTTATACACCCACTCACTCACCCACTCATTCGTTTGCCATGTCACATAATACTACTAGGGTCACAGGGAGGATGGAGTCTATCTCAGCCAACAATGGGTGAAGCCAGGGTACACCCTGAACAGCTCACCAGACCACTGCAGGTCAAACATACACACACACAACCATTCCCACTAACACTTAACCTAGGGGCAATTTGGAACTGTTAGCTAATGTCATTTAGCTAAATGAGCATGTTATTGTACTGCAGGAGGTAACCAGAGTACCCAGAGGAAACCTACGCAAGCACAGGCAGAGCATGCAACCTCCACACAGAAACGTCCTCAGGGAGCCCGCAACTCGAACCTTGGACCTTCTTGACGTAAGGCGGATGTGCTAACCACTACGCCCTCATGCCGTCCCGCAATTTATATAAGAACTGTAAAATCTTTATATGGCTGTGAAGAGGCTGAAAAATGGAGAGAAGATGTACATGATTCCGCATACCGCAAAGCTTCAAGTCAGTCAAGCAGTAAAACAGAACTTGAGCATCCTTGGGTAGGACGCTTTTTATAAAATAAATCCATCTAGACCAAAACGAAAATTTCATATTCATGTAATTACACTGTACACATAAGTACCTGCTTAGTTACACTGATTGCACAAATACTCAGAAAAGACTTTGTCCTTCAAAGTACCCTCGGGAGAGCCGAGTGCTCGGTAGAAAATCCATGAACAAAAACGTATCGTCAGAGAGCCTTCGTAGAAAACACGTAGAAAAAAGTAAAATGTCTTCATATGTACAGCATGGTCAGTTTGGCACTGTGTTTACATACAGCACGAGTCCTCAGAGGTCATACAGAAGTGCGTGGTTTTCTAATGATTAATTGGATAGGGCCTTCGGACACAGTCTTTATAACATTCCAGGCGTCGTAGTGCATTAGGCCTTGCAAAGACTTGCCATTGATAGCCAGGAGCTCATCTCCAACGTCAATAACCTGGGAGAGTTCAGCAGCCCCTCCTAAATAAATACATGCAAGAGTCAGACAGTTAAAGTGTGAATAGCACAAAACAAGATTAAACAATAAAGCAACAGTCATATTGTTAACAGTATTGTTACGCTAAGCGTTTTAAAAATGAAAAATATTAATAATAATGGATAACATGATAAGAAAAAGAAATAATTTTGATGATACCAAAGAGAAATTACAGTGATAATATAATAAATGTTTCAGAATATGAATATTCTTGAATAAACCCACATAATGTAATTACACAAACTGGATATTTCATATATATATACATATATATATATATAAATCCTGAAATTGCCTGGAGAGCTGTCCAGTGTGTACTCTGCCGTTGGCTGAGATGGGCGCCAGCCTCCCTGTGACCCTAATTAGGATTAAGCAGTTCAGAAAATTGATGAATGAATATATATAAATCTTTGCCAGTGGGATGCAGTGTAATACACTAAAAACAACATCGACCCCTAGTGGACTAAAGCAGTTCAGCTACATGGAGATGTTTACCTCTGAAAATGCGTTTGATGTAGAGGGGACGGTCACCATGGGCTGAAGATTTGCCCCCATCCAAGCTGAAACCCAGACCAGCTGACGTCTTGAGCAGCTGCACACTTAAAGCACCATCCGGCCCCACCTCCACAGCTAGAACACGCCGAGACAACAAGCAATTGCTGAAGAGTAGCTTTTAACCTAACAACAGCCCTCTGTGTACTCTGCTTTCCTCTTACAGACCAAAGTAACATGTACATTAGGCTAACTGGCTGTTCCAAATTGCCCCTAGGTAAGAGTGGAAATGGTTTTGTGTGTGTGTGTGTGTGTGTGTGTGTGTGTGTGGCCTGCGAGGGACTGGTAAGCTGTTCGGGGTGTAAGCCCACCTCCACCCAGAATACAGTAACGATACTGGGGTTCGGAATATGGCCCAATCTCCAATTCTGATCCAAATCACTGTAACAAAGTTTCTGTTGTCAGATTATAAACAACATCTGTGACAAAAGCACATTTTAAGATCATTTATATCCTTAGTTTTGCGTGTCATTTGTGTTGTCAGCCAATATTACTTTTGCCAAACTTAATTCTATTACGTTGTTAGCTTAGGTTGTTATGGGATAAGGCGTGGTAGATTCTAAAACAGTTCACCAGACCAGCGAAGGGCCAACGCACACACAAACTTCCACACTCACACTCACACCAAGGGGCAATTTGGAACAGCCAATTTGTCTAATGTGCATGTATTTGGATTGTGGGAGGAAACCGGAGTACCTGGAGGAGAACCAGGCAAGCACAGAGGAGAACACGCAAAATCCACAGAGAAACACCCAAGCCGAGACCACAATTCAAACCCAGGACCTCCTTGCTGTAAGGAGGAAGTGCTAGCCAGTACACCACTGTGCCTCCCCATACAGTGTATTCACAACACAAAATACATCCATGGATCAGATAAGAAAATACATAAAATATACCCCTTCGAAAAACAATAACTATTTTATGTATCAGGAGATACAAACCTTTTAACTCAGAAAAAAAGGTGAACATCAGAACTTTAATCTATGTGAAGGCTAATAACTGCTCCTATCAGAACACTTGAAGCTAGCTATCTGCATAATGATGTGCACTGTGTATTCTACAGTGAGCAATCTATTTGTATGTGGGGTTTATTTACCTGCTCCATTTTCCCCGTGGGTGTCTGGAATGGCAGAAGAAGAAGAACATGTTCTGGGTTTTAAAAGAACTTCCTGTTTAACTGTGACAGATTCACTGTCTTTGCCTCTCTGGATAACTACAAGTGCCTGTTTGGCCAGCTTGGTTTGATGAAGATAGGAGAGGGCCTCGCCATGGGTTCTCCCACTCAGACTGTTCCCGTTTATAGACAACACAACATCCCCCCGGTGAACTGTACCTTCCACGCCAGCGGCCCCTTGGGTGAATACCCGATGGACCTGTCCAAAGAAAATACATGAGATGTGCTGATTTGTTTTACTCTTAACACAGTAAAACCTAATGAATACACTGGGGAAATGTGTATAAAAATTGTCATATGCTGTATATACTTGAAAAACATGCATCAGTTATTTTTCTAACTCATATTAATCCACTTAGTCACTCACTCGCTTGATGAACTGCCTAATCCTACTAGGCTGGAGCCTATTTCAGCCAAGACAGAGCGAAGGCAGGTTACACCCTGAACAGCTCGCCAGACCGCAGGGCCAACACACATACATGACCTTTCATATTCAGATCCACACCTAGGGGCAATTTGAATAGCCAATTAGCATACAGTGCACGTCTCTGGACTGTGGAAAAAAAAAACGGAGCACGTGGAGGAAACCCACGCAAGCCAAGAGAGAACGTGCAACCTCCACAAAGAAACACTCGAGCCTGGGAGTCGAACCTAGAACCTTCTTGCTGTGAGTCAGACGTGCTAACCACAACACCACTGTGCTGCTCTCCATAATAATCTATAAGATAAAAATATTATCAACTCTGACTTCATAATAGGGACCGTAATTAATAATACAAAACAAAGGTCTTGGTTATTTGTTAGCACGTCCTCACAGCAAGAAGGCTCTTTGTTTGAGTCCTGGGCTCAGGTGTTTCTGTGTGGAGTTTGCATTTTCTCCCTGTGCTTGCATGGGTTTCCTACTTGTACTCCGGTTTCCTCCCACAGTCCAAAGACATGCACATTAGGCTAATATGCTGTTTGAAATTGCCCCTAGGTGTGAATGTGAGTATGAAGGGTTGTGTGTGTTGCCCTGCAATGGTCTGGCAAGCAGTGCAGGTTGTACCATGCCTCGCCCAGTGTCCTCTGAGATAAGCTCCAGTCTTCCCGCAACCCTAATAGAGGATTAAATGGTTTCGACAAAGGAGTGAGTGAACAAAAAAAGTCTATATTTGTAAGATAGATCTGCTAGGAATGTAACTAGGCATGTTTACAGTGATAGATTTCTGCTCCAGGTCCACCCCTCCAGCGATGCTGAAACCCAGTCCAGAACCCTCGTCCTTTATCAAGATCACAAAGTAAACATCCTCTTTAACCTAGACAAAGCATTTAAACATTGGTTAGATTTCCACAGCATAAGCAGGAATAAGACATCAGTACTAAATATAAACAAAGGAAGCAATAGCTTGTGTGCAACTGCTGTGATCAACATATTGATTTTCTTTAAGGGAACTTTTGATCATGCTGATAGTAAAGGTGCTATATTACACAGGAAAGGATATCTTGTGTAAAATGTAATGATTTGTGTCCTTGATAGTCCTGTGGGAAAAGCTATGAAAAACTTACTGGATCTCAGAAAAACTAAAATTACCTCGATAACATTTTTAACCTCCTTTATCAGAGTCATCACATCCAATACAGCTGGAAGGGAATTCAGGACATTCTGCACCTTCTTCTGCTCCACTGGTGAAGACGATAAATCTTTCAGACTGGTAGAAGAAGAAAAAAAAAAAGCCTGGGAGTCACAATGCATCTTAAAATCTGTGAGATGTCACAATTTTTGGTAGTCAGGAAATAAATAATGTTATAAGTAAACAAATAGGTATTAGTTCCTCAAACAGACTCCAAACGTCCTGGGTTCAAGTTCCGGGCTCTGTGTGGAGTTTGCATGTCCCCCCCTGTGGGTTCTCTTGTGGTACTCTGGTTTTCTCCCACAGTCCAAAGGCAAGCACATTAGGCTAACCGGCTGTTTCAAATTGTACCTAAGTGTCGGTGTGAGTTTGAATGACCCTGCAATGGACTAGCAAGCTGTTCAGGGTGTACTCTGCCCTCACCCAGAGTTGGCCCCACAACCCCAGTCAGATGAAGCAGTTTGCCTGTGGGAGGAAACCGGAGCACCCAGAGAAAACCCACACTAGCACTTCTGGAGAACATGCAAACTCTACACGAACCCCGAACCTACTTGCCATGAGGTGACATTGCTATTACGGTGCCACCATGCCCATCATGTCAAACATTACATATGCATTACAAAGATTTTGAATAAGCTGTAAAGTGCAATAAATAATTGTAGTGAGCTAGCACATTGCTACACACCTAACAGACCAACTTGACTGTCTCCCAGCTTGCTCCTGTGAATGCGCCCCATTGCCACCTGAGCCCGGTTCCACCATGCTCATCCTGGTCACCACGGTGCATTGAAGTCTGTCTGATGGAGATCTTGAAGGCCTTGTAGGTTGAATTTCAAGCTCTGTCTTAAACATGACATCGCCAGGGTCCTGTGAGAAGTCCTGAGTGCATAACTTATCAAGCTCAGGCATGCTGAGTGCCCTAAGTTCCCTCAGTTTGGACCGTAATATCCCACCACTAGAACGGGTGTTACGGGAGCGCAGTACTGGTGGGGTATGTGGTGTGTTGTGGGGTACAGTAACCTCAGGTGGTGTCCTTTCATCTGTATGCAGCCCAGAGTTTCCAGTTGAAGGAGATGATTCAGAACTGTTCATAACTGGATTAGAAGAAGAGTTCTTTGTCTGCAGAGAAGAAGAGTGACTGAAGTTTAAAATTTCTACACAAGAGCTAAGACTCCTTTTTAGGCAGCGGTTATCGATAGACTGGGCTGGACCGGACAGTCTCTTGTTGATAGTGGCTTTTGAGCCAACAGCATAAGACTGTATGTCAATTCCTTTAATAACTGGATGATCAAAACTGGCCAAGTTCTCAAAGGATTTGATTCTTTGTTGAACGGAAAACGAGTGGCGTTTGAGAGCGTCGCTATCTGTGGAGTAGCTCCTTCGGTCCAGTGCTTTAAGGTAAAGTTTGGATTTGCCTGGTTTAGTCTCAGAGATGGAGATGTTGCTACACACTTTATCAGGTTTAGTTGGACTTTTAATAAAATCATTTTGCTCTGGTCTAGACTTCAAGAAGTCACACGTTCCTGAAGAGGATTTGGGTGGTGACTCTTCATGTAATGAGTTGTCTCTGGGAGTTGGATGACATCCTTGAACTTGTGTTGAGTTGGTATTTGCAGGTTCCTTGCACGTTAGGACTGTTACAGATGAAGAGGTCGGGGATAGAGAAGATGAGAGTCGCACTTCAATGAAAGTTCTTTGTGTAGTTGTGTTTTCACATTTAGAGACCGCTTCACTTTGCTTTGAATTCTGTTTCAATTCTTTGTATCCTGTTTCAGACTTGACAGTGTCAGTCTTGGCAGCTTTTATGGTGCTGGACAGATCTGAAGCTTTCTTCTCTTGATTTTGGTCAGCTGGTTTAATAAGAGCAGAACTACTCTTCTCTAAGGATCGATTAATTTTTGTAGGGGTGATTCTTTGGGCTGGTAATTTAGGAGATTGTGTAGGGGAGCAGTGGGTCTTTTTTAACAAGGGGCTTTCAGCTCTGGCAGTTCTGCTCCCTGTTTGTTCTAGCCCTTTGCATTTACTCTTAATACTTAAACCTTTAAGTTTGGCAGAACAACTTGAATTCTCTTCGAGTTTGACTCTGCTATTTAAGCTAGCTGAGACGGGGTTATTATTCAGAGTCTCATGTTCCAAAGGTCTAAGAGTGCTGGATTTGGCCTGAGTTTCTGAAACAGTTTTAGAGTCATGTGTTTTTTCTTTCTCTGTGCCCACTCTTGTCTGTGAACTGCATGTTTTCCCACTGAAAAAAAGTGAAGCCTTTGGCTCTGTCACAGTTGACATGAATGGCTCTTGCACAGTATTGGGTTTATCTGAGGTAAACAATTCATGTGAGTGCAATTTAGATGTCCTTTCTTGACTCCGTGGGGTGACATGTCTCTTATTCTGAGCTCCAGGGGGACTACTGACAGTTGAATGAGTCCCACTGGTTGTGACAGGTGCCAAAGCCTTTTCAATTTTATCATCGGCTGTGCATTCTGATGGCTCTGGGTTTGACAAATCTTCCTGAGTCACACTCATTGTTTGCTTTTTTTCCATAGCATCCTTAGAGACCCCACTCAAACAAGACTCTGAACTTGTAGACTGGGAAATCAGTGGTGCTGTGATAGAAATAGAAAAGTCTGCTGTCGTTGAATCCTGTAAGCATGAAGATGCTTTCTGAGGTACTTCATCAGCATTCAGCTCCTGATCAGACTGGTTTCCTGAGATATCTTGTGTAAGAGTAGGAGAACTATCCTTCTCTTCATTTGGCTGAAGTTGACTGATTACGCTGTAACACAGCTCCACCTCCTCGTCAGAGTCAGTGTCCTGAGTATCTTTACAGTCACCTTGAGGGTTTTCATTTTTCACAGCGCCATCTGTAGCAGAGTCGCTCTCAGAATCGCTATTATTCAACATATTGTACATGCTTGGTTTCTCTTCACTCCCTTTCACAGAAAGGTCTGTGTTTTCATCCAAGAGCTGACTATAGTTCCTGGAGTAACTGTTCAGAAATGTCTTCCCTACTGGCAAAAGGCGACCTTTGTTCCCTGAATCCAAGGCAGAAAAATCCAAAAGATTTGGTTGTAGTGGTAGGGAAGTCACACTCTCCTTATTCTCTGGGTCACTGCTGCTCTTTTCTGCACATGGAGGCATGTAAGCAGCATCAGAAACAGTCTGTGATCCTGACTCTGAATCGTTTTCAAATACGTTTAACTCATTTATGACGTCATCGATATAAGTTACAGGCACCTCTTCGGGCTGGACTGCTTCCATATTGGTTGGGGAAATTTCTTCATTTTCAACAAGACTTTGATCGGTACTTGTTTTTTCCTCTAGGGAAGTTACTGACATCTCCACCGTAGTAGACTGCTCTGTGCCAGAAGACATCATCAAAGTGGAGAGTCGATCTACAGCTGCAGAAATATTTAGTATTAAAGGATTGGGGTTAGGTAAAATTACTTCACAAAAGCCAGTAATGTTTAGCTGAAGAAAATGGAAATGCTATGGTTACTATAAAGTCATATATGTTGTATGTAAAAACAATGTAATGTGTTTCCTACATTTTCACTCAGATTACTCATCTCTCCTTATTACCAGGAGCCATCAGTCTGTCCAGATACTCCTTACTCGCAAACTCTATACCTTTATTATTACTTTCATTAAAGTTACACTGAATAATATGATTTAGGGTGATCCTAACTCTATTAAAGTTAGGTCCTGGATATAATTCTGAACCCACCACACAATTATCAAACTATTACTGTCTTATGCCATTCATTTTTAATTCATTGTTTGGCTGATTTCTGTCATGTAAACCCAAGACAGGAGACAGGTAAAAAAAAAAAAAGAAGAAAAAAAAGGACAACAGCACAACAGAACAAGAATTCAACAAAGGGCAACACACACACACACACACACACACACACACACACACACACACACACACACACACACACACACACACATATCGCTCTTTCTGTTATTCTTAAAGAAGCCTGAAGCAGTGCTTTGATTTAAACATGTAATAATTTGAATACAGTACTCTGTCCTGAGCTGATGGTGTACATGTAGTACTTTTCATACTCTGTATATTCTGTTCAAATGAGCTTTAAACAGACCAGTGATACATACTGTCACAACATTTTGCATAACATTCGGTTTTAAAATTAATTGCGTATTCGGCAAGTTGAGACCAGTGGAAATAAGCAAATAGATGTTTTTTCCAATTGATTTTTTTTTTTTAAATTGTGAATATTAACACTGGCGGATCTGCCAAAGAAGTAATAAAAATGGAATGGCCTTAGAATTAAACACAAGACAAAATATTCCAGCAAATAACTGTTAAAACATGACAAGATTGCAATGAATGTAGTTTTTGTTGTTCTTTAAATGATATTAACACTAACAGACGGTTCACATTTCCATAAAATTTCCTCAATATCACTGCTTTGAACTGCAGATGATACTTACAGGCAAAACCACCGCTGTGGACTCAGCCCTGGGAGGAAGCTGGCTATTTTTTAACCACATCGATACTGAGTATAAATGAAAAAGCTTGGGATTCATGTATATTTGGTAAATGGCCTCCCACTGTACAACCAGTTGTAACACAACCTCAGTGTAAGCCATATCTGATGCAAACAAAACATGACTTGTGTTTTTAAGAGATTGTTATGACTGCTAAATGCCTCGGAAGCTACTTTTAGGACAAGGGTCTACTGGAGAGATTGACTGCCCTCAATGGTTAAACGGGATTTACTAAAGTTATACTGTGTTAGTTAGGGCTTCAATTTGCATTGTAATAAAACTTCATGAGATTTTTGTATATGAAAAATAATATTTAAAGCAATTACAGCATGTAAAATATGCACTGACAATAATCTCATTTACTATGATACTAATGGGTTGTGGTTCTTACTACCATTAGGATATATTTATGAATGAATATGTATAAGCTGTTAAAGCACATAAAGAATGTAGGTAAGTAAACACATAAGCAAAATTAAATTAATTAAAGACTATGTTATTGTAAAGAAAAGCAGTTCAGTTTCTGACTTATATACAGTTCCATTCAGTCGGAAATTTCTGACTGTGTTCTTTTTAAGAATGCGCTATAAACATGTAAAAAGAAGTATAAAATACATTTGCAGACATTAAAGCAGATGTAGGCAGTCTACATACTACACCAAGCCTAAGCCACTCTGCAAAAGCACTGGAACTAAAGTCTATGGTCACTATGACAGGGAATTAATTCATATTCACCACTGTTACAATGCCAGTTGATTGCAGTTCCACGGGAGGTGGAGAAGGGCACTGCCAGCAAGGGAAAGTCTGTTGTGCTCCAACATCTTTAAGGCAGCGTGGGGAAAGACAGACTGTTCTCTTTATTACAGTTCACAACTGTGACTCAAATTGTAAGTATTAAGTGTCTCTCATAAGTTGGACTCAGTGGTTTTATGCTCAATTACTAAATTTGCAGAAACATCATGAGAACGTCTTTCCAGTTTGGAAAAATTAAGTGTCTTGGAGCACTACAGTCTACTAAAAGGGCAGATAAAACAATACTCTAGAGCACCTTATGACAATAAACAGTGAAAGGTGGCAACCAAACAATCCACTAATTACTGACTTCTTATTATTCTTATATAGTGTTTAATACTAAATCACCCGTTCATCATTCATTTTCCGAACCACTTTATCCTTAATTACGGGGAGACTGGAGCCAATCCCAGCTGACTTCGGGGCGAAGGCGGGGTACACCCTGAACAGCTCCCCAGTCCAGGCAGAGGACCAACACAGACACACAACCATTCACACTTACATTCACACCCAGTGGCAATTTGGAATAGCTAATTAGCTTAATGTGCATGTCTTTGAACTGTAGGAGGAAACCGGACTAATTAGAGAAAAACCCGAACAAGCACAGGGAGAACATGAACATTTCATGTTCTTACATTACATGAACAGAAAAACCCTCGCAGGGCACAAGGCTTGAACCCAGGACCTTCTTGCAGTGAGGTGAACCTGATTACCACTATGCCACTGTACCCCCCAAGACTAAATCAGTACTGGTTTTATTGTTAGCAGGTTGTAATAAATAATAACTGGCTATAATTTATACATTTGAAATCTGGTATCATCGGCACCAACTCACCTGAGACTGGCTTCTGAATCTCTAAAGTCAGTGTGACTGGAAGGTCATGCATAAGATCACAAATTTCCTGATAGGAGGAAGTGCACACTGGATTGTCACCAATGGACACTATTTCATCTCCGACGTTCATTCTCCCCCTGGCTTCCTACCAGAGGGGGAAAAAAATAACTGTTAAAGAACCTTACTGTAACTTTGTTTGACAACATTTATAATCATATATGATTTTATAGATTTATGTGTTTTTGATTTTTTTATTTTGATATACTGTATTAATCCCTAATTACTGCCTCTGCATTTAACCCATCCAAAGTGAGCACACACACACCACACACACACACACACACACACACACACACTGGGAGCAGTGGGCTGCCCCGAGAGCAGTTGGGGGTTAGGTGCCTTGCTCAAGGGCACTTCAGCCATGAAGGTGGAGGAAGCGAAGCTGCAGCTCACTCCCCCACAGCCACACATTTTTCCTGCTGGTTCAGGAATCAAGCCAGCAACCTTTCGGTCCCAAAGCCACTTCTCTAACCATTAGTCTACGGCTGCACTGTTGATGGGCGGTTTACTTTTTAAATGCAGTTTTGTATCTATTCCGCTTTTTAGTTTTAAAAAATGGTGCCGAAAATAATTTGTCAAAAACAATTACTCTTTAAAATTATCAAAATTATCTATTTGTTAAAATGTAAAAAAAAAAATCCTAAATATAGCAATTAATGCAATTTACAGAGCAAGAAAAAACACTTTAAAATGGTGCATATATAATAATATTATTATCTTTATAATAAACGCCCAAGAACAGATTGGTTATTACATATGGCACATTTTTTGACAGCACTTTACCCTCTCAGCAGCACCTCCAGGCCTTAGTCCAGTAATGAACACCTTTAGAGGAGATGACTTGATCTCCAGGTCAAGTCCAAAGGACTCAGACTCACTGCGCTTTAGAACCACAGTCTCAATAGTGCAGATGCCTGCCAGTTCACTGGGTTCTCCTCTCCTGCAGTGGTGCTGGGTTCTCCCTTTCTGGGTAGCTTGGGTGTGGGAACTCACAGGGGCTGCAGTGATGTCCTCATTCTTATGTTTCTGTGCCAGGTTGGGGCATTCGATACTCATCATGCTCTTAACACGTGTTACGGCTTTGTGCTCCAGCTTGGGCGAGCGCTTAGCCTCTTTCCTTGTGCCCAGGCTGCTGTGCTCAGAACTGCAAATAGGCATAAAAGGCAGTTCAGCAACGTTACTTCCTCCTTCCACTGACTCCAGCGAGCTGCTGTAAAATGGAGAGACCACATCGAGCCGCTTGTCCTCACTGCCATCTTGGCTTTCATCGTCCACCTCTAATGATGATGTTGCCACGACAATGCCTGAGTCGTCTTCCTGGTGGCGAGATGTATCAGAGGTGCCACGGTTTAGGTGACGGAAGGATCCTCTATCTTCATCTTCATCACTGGCCTCGTCTTCATAGCAAATAACACAGCGCTGACGTAAGAGGGGGCTACGGACTGAACTGGTGCTGCTGGTCACGCTAGCCTGCCGCTCTGTGGTTCTATTAACAGGGGCGGATGGTTTAGCATAATGACTACCCTCTTTATATGCTGTAAACAGGAGACAGGAAAAAGCTTTAGTGACATTTCTATTGCGGTAGATCTGATTTTTTAAAAAGGTTTTCGGTCATGGGCAGCATGGTGGTGTAGTGGTTAGCATGTCCGCCTTACAGCAAGAAAGGCCTGGGTTCAGGCGTCTCTGTGTGGAGTTTGCATGTTCTCTCCGTGCTTGCGTGGGTTTCCTCTGGGTACTCCGGTTTCCACCCACAGTCCAAAAATATGCACATTTGGCTAAATGGCTGTGTCAAATTGCCCCTAGGTGTGAGTTTGAATGGTTTTGTGTGTGTGTGTGTGCCCTGGACATGGTCTGGCGAACTGTTCAACTATGTACACCACCTTCTCCCAGCAGCTCTAGTAAGAGTAAGTGCTTCGGCAAATCAGTGATGAATGATTTTCATCATTCAAGTCATTTATGATTCAAGTATCTAATCAAAAAAAAAAAAATAGTTGTACTATTGGGATTATATAATAATAGGAATAAATATGATAATATAATTGAAGGAAATGATATTGACTAATTCAGGCTGGCTGGAAAGTAAAAGAAAATATTTTTGTGTTTACCGTGTAAAGGTGCTGTTGACTCATCCAGTGAGGTACTGCAGCTCCTGCTGTTGTGGAGCCCACCATCATCACTACAGCCCATCGCTGAAAGAGAAGACTGGCTTGGGACATCATGGGAGAAGTACTGAGAGAGCTCAGCTTCAGAACTTAAAGAAGCTTGCTGTAGAAGAAATGGTTTAAACCAGAATAAAAAATGTGAATCTTGATGATTACAATCAGAAACAACATGAAACAAATTCCACGTTTAATTTTAGAAATACTTCATCAAAAGGATAATTGAGTGAGTCAGTTTCAGTCACAGATACATTTGAACAAATGTCAAACTATGGAAATCATCTTCAAATCTGTTTATTTGTAAGAGCTGCTCATTTACTCGACTAGCCGGCTCTAAAAACCTCTTCATAGTCCAGCTGAGGGCCTGGCTGCCATCACCTTGCCTGGCCTTCATCATGGGTGAAGGGCTTTTTGATGATTGTCCTGCACAGAAAAAGCACAAACTGATATCAATAAAATGTGATTAGTGAGTCCAAATTAAAACAGCATGACCTACATGTATATCACACACTCATCTCTCACTCACTTATTTGTCAAACTGCTTAATTATACTGAGCTGCAGGGAGGCTGGAGCCAAACCAACCCAGGGCAACACACACAACCATTCATACTCACACCTTGGGGCAATCTGGAACAGCCAATTAGCCTAATGTGCATGTCTTTGGACTGTGGGAGGGAACTGGAGTACCCGGAGGAAATCCATGCAAGCACATGGAGAACATGATAACTCCACATATAAAGGCCTGAGCCCGGGAATCGACCCCAGGACCTTCTTGCTGTCAGGCGGACGTGTTAACCACTACACCACCATGCCACCTCCTACATGTATATCTGAGCCAAAAACTATAAAAGACAGGCAAAAGGACCACTCAGAGAAGGCAAACCTCCACCAAGTCCAGTAAGGCACCATATAAACCAAAAGGTGAAATCTCACAATGTTAAAGAATCCTTTAAAAAAATCCTGAATACAGAATTTGATCCGGATTATCTCCAAAATCTAATGGAGTCTTCCTTGTCCAAAGCCCCACCTCTGGTAGAAATTTCTAACAAATACCCAACCTTAACCAATATCATACCCTCTTTAGCAGGGTTAAAATCAAGTTAATAGAATCACACAAGAGTCATCAGAACAGATTTATTACTGCCCTCTTTTGATTCCTATCTTGGCTATGTTAGTTTGTACGTATGTTGTATGTTATTGGTAAGTTTGATTATGTATGAGTATGTTAAGTATGATTTTTTTTTTTTGTATCTTGTATGTTATTTCATTCTATAATAACAATAATATTAACTAGAAATGCATTCTTGAACACTAGGTGTATTCACTGTATGGTCAACAGCGGACTTAAAATCATCATGGATTTATTTAATTGGACTCCTGTGATATGGAAATCAGGTAACAGGTCAAGGTGACCTAGTTTTTACAAGGTTAACAGGCATGTCCATAGAAATATATGGTATTTATATGCTATTTAATAATATATGGTACTTAATAACCAACATTCCTGTACTAATTTTTACATTCCTGACTTTTTACATGACCACGTGCATATTTCATGTGGAACCTGTAACCTTGAAATTAGGTAAAGGTGACCCAGTTTAATAGGCTTAAAGTTGACACTAAGTATAACTGGTATGTATTGGAAACCGATTCAATAAAAACTGCACCCTCCAGAGTGTTACCGGGGATTTTTGATGAATTGACCTCAGTGACCTTTGAAAAGAGGTCAAGGTGACCCAGTTTCGATAAGCTGGTAGGGCGTTCCATAGGGATCATTCAACATAAATATACAATAAATCGATAAAGAACAGGAACTGCTAGTGTTAACAAGAAGTGCCTGCGGCGGCGAATGCAGACAGCCCCTATAACCACATTATCCCCTACGCTTCGCGGGGGATACAATAAGACTTTTTTTTTTAATTTATTCATTCAAAGACCTAAGTTTGATGTTTGGTTTCAGACACCCAAAGCAGCACATATTTTTAAGTGAGTTACCGGAACAAACAATCCGTTTGCCTTGGAAGAGAAAACTGTTGAGAATAAGATTATATTTAAATTAACGGTGGAGGTGTTTACCCAGACTGTAGGAAGAATGACTGCCCATGCTATCTCTGTGAGTAGAGCGAGCAATCACCTCGTCCATCTCCAGCTCCGACATCTGAGATACACACACACTTCAGGTTATTTTAATAGTGCCTTACACTTTATAAAAATCCATTGTGTCTGCATGTGCAAGTACATAACAGTTGTTAAAACTACAAGATGAGCTTTAGCAATGAGTAACACACCTATACATCTTTTTCTTTCATCATACCAACGTTAGTAGGTAATCTGAAGTTCAAGAATATCTATTTGAGATGCTGTTGCCACCAGGTGGCACTACACATATTACATGCAGTACAGAAATTCATTATTAAATGATGTTCTGATTGATGTGTTGATTTTTTTATCTGATCATTAAAGCCTGGAAGCCTTTGCTGATTACAAAATGTAAAGACTCCAAAATGGACAATACAGTGAAAATGCTGTATACTATTAATATTGTGTGTGTGTGTGTGTGTGTGTGTATTAGGGAGTGTGAATGGAAAAATGGAAATAGTTCTGACAGATTTCAGCCTGGGCTCAAAGTAAACAGGAAGTCCTTATATGTGGTTTATGCGAGTGAATAAAATGTCAGACTGTCTAGAACAATTAGATGAGAATTTTAGTTTATCACTTATTACATCCACTACAAGCTGTACTTGTGTTAATATTACTGATACCTCAGCTATGATTAGCATCTTAGCTAGTTTATAACAAGGCCTTTACACTTTGTTGCATTAGATGACTTGAAGCATAAAAGTATAAAAATATGCAGGTATGGCATTCCAGAGAACTACACATACACATCCCATGTGGTGAAAAGACATTAAAGGTCAATGTTCTTGAACCCATTTCCTTCATTTGTCACATGGTAAGTGTTAAGGACGGCCTCACGCCGCTAACCTCATGCTCCATTAGTTACAGCAGTCATTTTAAGGGAAACCAAAAAGTCAGCATATTCCAGCCACAAAGCCCTTGTGGTGTACTCCACCATGGGCTGCTCCTCAACATCTTCATTCATTAGCAGGAAGAAAAACTGAGCCGTCCGCACACAGGCCAAAGGAATGTTGTTTACTTTTCTGGCAGGCTTCATTCTTTCATGCAACAGGATGATTAAATCGCTAGCAGGTGGACGTAGGTCTTTTCGCTACTGCTCATATGGCAGAGGGTGGAAAACATGCTGACGGAGACTAACTGGGTGGAGCATGTATCTGAAATGATACCTTGTCTTGTTCATTTATTTCTTAAAGAGATTTCAACTTGAGGTATTTTTAAATGTCTCTTCTGTGCACATGTGTAAATGTTATTTTTTGCAAATACCTTCGGGTTTGGATGTCGGCTGATGATGAGGCTTACTGGGCCAGGTCCACACTCGCTCAGGATAGCATAAGCTTCACTTAATGCAGCATGCCGTAAACTTACAGAGTCCACCTCCAACACCTCGTCCCCTCGGCTAAACATAAAAATATACCGTTAAATGATCTCCTTTTAAAAAAAGAGCTTTACGCTGTTAAAAGAGAAGACAGCACTTGTTAAAAAGTTAATCTCATACAAATCCATCCATTTGCCGAACCACTTAATACAATTAGGGTTGCAGGGAGGCTAGAGCCTACCTTACCCGACTCTGGAGGAAACCCACAAAAGCTCAGGGAGAACATGCAAACTACACACAGAATCGCCCAATCCCGGGACTCAAACCAAGAACCTTCTTGCTGTCAAGCAAACGTGCTAACTACTACGCCACTCTACCGCCCCCTCATTCAAATCAAGGAGATTCATTTCTTTCTGTGTGGAAAAGCTTAGGCTGATAGCTTCTGTTTGAACAATTTTATGGGCAGTAATTTCAAAAATGAGTTTGAAAATGATGATGTCATGAGGGAACTTGGAGTAAGCCAAGTTACTTTGAACAAGTATATGATTTTGATACATTCATGCCATTTAATGACAGATTTGTAATGGAGGTGTCAAAAGGCTTAGATTAAAATAATTACCTGTGCAGTGGGAATCTTTATATGCATATTATTTATACATATGTATATATGAATGAGCCTTCAGTCGAAATGACTCTCGATGACTATATTCTCATAGCAGATTTTTCTATTAGAGTTCTCCCAGTTAAAAAAATATAGATTTTTACAGGGTAGGTTGCCAGGACTTTTCTCTAACCTTCCGCAGCACAACATTCCCAGGCAGTCTCCCATTGTAAGTACTACCCAGGCCTGACCCTGCTTAGCTTCTGAGGTCAGACGGGATCGATTTAAAGCCATACTCCTCCATGATAACTTGGGCCTTGATAACATCATCATTCTTAGATTCAGTTTTTAAATAACCACCCCTAAAAATCATTATAATAGCAGCTATCGGTCAAAGATTTTTCCCACACACAGACTATAATAGATTTTAACTGGGAATCATTTTAACAAGTGCTATCTTCTCCTTTAATAAAACCTTTAAAACATTAATGGGCGTGCAGAAATTTGGACAGTGACATATAAAGATTGTGAATCTTAGAAAAAAAAGGTGACTGTGTACTTGAAGAGCTACAAGTTCAACCTGTGATGCAATAAGCAGAATTTCCATCCATAAAAAGTCCATTCATGCTGTTTTGGCATCTAGTGCACATTCTATTTAGATCAAAAATCTGTAAGATGCCTTGATATACAGGAGAACACACACAGACACACACACCCACCAAAACACTCACACATACAAGCACACTATACACTGTACATTAAAATAAATTACACAACTGCCTTCTTTTCCCTCGTGACTCTACTTCCTGACTCTCCCTTCCTTAATTAAGTAAAACTGAGCTTAGTTGATAGACCAAATGCATGGCGTATCTCCAGCATGATAAACACAAGCGCAAGCCACCTTTTTCCGGGTGAGAACCATGGCCTCAGAAGCAATTTAGGAGGAGTTGCGCTTACAAGCTTCCATGGACAAACTGACAGACAGACAGGGTGACTCCTATATACCCCCCAAACCAACTCTGTAACAGAGACACTATCCAACATGTGAATACTGTACATGTTGTAAAATATAAAGTTATATATTCACACAACCGTCTGTTATCCTGACTGTGATATTTAATTTCAGTGATTTAACCCTGTGTATTGCACTATATGTATGCCACTATAATAACAGTGAAGCAAGTTAGCTCCGGTAGGTGAACAGCAGCTAGTCACATTGGGCATTGGTAAATTTGTTATGCAACACCTGAGTCTGCCATCCATCTTGGCCACAGATCCTGGAGCCAGGCTGTGAATGTAGATCCCTGGAGCACTGTTCTCCAGCGTTAAACAGCAGGCACCAATCCCCAGCCCCACACCAGCCTCTGAAACACACACACACACACACACACCTTAGTGTGTTGCAACCACCTGTGTAAACAAATCCATTAGCGTGTAAATGAGAAAGACACTTAACTGTAAGGATTTTAGCAATAACCATATAATAAAAATGTCAACTGGGAATCAGTCGTACATCGTGGTGGTTTCCCCTGGATAGACTAGCTTGAAATGTAAAATATTATCATTATAGCATAAGCACAAACAATAATGAACCTAAATTAAGTTTTTATAACTCAGTATTAAAACTCTTCTTGAATATGAAAAAATTCAAGTCATATCAGGTCAAATTTATCCTTAAATAAGTAACAAACCCCCCAACAACATGCTTTTTAAATACATTGCACTTGTCTGTCTTTATAAGAACTGTCATAAGGAGCTTAAAATTCATGTCGAATCCACACATTTAAATTTACAACATACAATATTGAATAATGTCAAAAGTGTATTATAGTCTATTTAAATAGGATGATTATGAATCAAAATGGTTCACCCAACATATCTTTAAATACTCTCTAATTAAATTTAATGATCAGCAGTTTAACCTCATTCATGGGGTCCACAGTCATTTCCACACATTCTCTGTTGAGTCAGTCTTGGTTTTAAAAAAAGGCTCTTTTTATTCAGTTTCATTTCTATGAATAAAAGTTCAGGCTTTGGCAGGACAGATTGTTCAGGAGCACAGATGAGCCTTGATTTAACCATGCAGTCATTCACACACAATAATGACTCTGTTCCACTAAAGGCAGATGTAAAATAAATGCCCTCATTAGAAAAAAATTTTTCTCGAGGTTAATCATGTCTAAATCTGAATGAACACACGAAGCCCACGTTTCATTGTGACCTGGGACATTCACAATAACTAACACATCACTGAATGGATCTTAGTGAATAAAGAACCACTTAACAATGAACAAAACACAGGAACCTGTTTCCAAAAAGCACTAATTACCATGAATCCAGCTAAGGAATCAGAAGTAATTACATTTTTCTCCAGTCCAGTGTGGCGACAAGCACCACCAGCCAGTAGTTAAACAGTTGTTTCACAGTCTGGGGTAAATTATATAACATAGTATTAGTGCCTGAAACAATATCAACACCTGCCAAAAAGTGTTACTGGTGCCTATCAGTAGATGTAACACATTACAATGACCACATTAGCTCATGTCATGATACCTCCACGTCAAACCATCTCTGAGTCTTCAATCTTAATCAACACTTCACAACAGAAGTTACGGTATTTTCTAAATGCCAGGTTGTAGAAAAATAATTATTAATTTCATTTCACTATACCAGCTACTTTATCCTTTATTAGGATCGTGGGTAGGGTGGAGTCCATCCCACCCAACTTTGGGGCGAAAGGCGGAGTACGTCCTGAACAATTCGACAGAATGTTGCGGGCCAACACAAACACACAACCATTCACACTCACACCGAAGGGAAATTTGGAAGCACCGATTAGTCTAAACTGCATGCCTTTGGACTCTGGGAGGAAACCAGAGTACTTGGAGGAAACCCACACAAGCACGAGGAGAACGTGCAAACTCCACACAGAAATGCCCTCGCGACTAAATCTAAGTGTCCTATTGAGTGGACTCAGAGGTTTTGGGAAACTGGAGAACGCAGAGGAAACCCATGTGAACAACCCATGTGGCAACAAGCAAAACTTTGCATGATAATAACTTAAAGTTTATAGATTATAGGGTTTTTCATTTTCTTTTCAACAAGTTTGAAATCAACTAAGCTAAACTTTGCTACAAGACAGACCTACAGGATCAGACCATGGACCCCGGATTTATTAAGCAAAGAATGGATTAAAAAAGCACAGCAAGAAACAAAACGCTGCTGCTACTACAATAATGATGGAAACGGCTAATGCTACTTCTAATACTACTATTACTACTACTACTACTACTACTACTACTACTAACAATAATAATAATAATATCATCAGTTTGGTCAAATTAATGTGTGTACAGCATCCTGTGACTTTCTGAGGTAGGACTGCTTGGATTTGCAAACAAGATCCAATTCACTTGAAAGTAGGAGCTGTCTAAATGTTTTGCTTTTTGTGATATTAAATGGGTTGTTTAAAAAAAACAGACACACACAAAGTGGGCAAAACCCCTCAGCCTTTGCCCCACATTATAAAAGGTATAATGGGGTTTTGAGCTAGTGCATGGAATGCCAATTGAAGATGGCAGCTTTCAGACCGCAACAAAAATCGGTAGGATTGTGTAGTTAGTCATTCCCAACATCCACAAATGGTAATGATCGGTGATGGCGTTTCTGAGTTATTGAAGCTGTGTACAGATGGACGGATGGACAGAAGGACAGATAGACAGACAAAGTGATACCCTTCACACCCATTGGGATAAGGGATAATAAAAAGAAAAAGAAAGCAGAATGAAAACTATTTTTGCACTGAGAAAGTTTAGAGAAGACATTTGTTTACAGAATCTGGACCTTGATTTCAATCTGTTTGCCTGTATGACTATAGAGATTCTCATTACTTAGTGTGTGTGAGATTTCCCATCTGTCTCCATTAGCAGAATTGTGTGAGACAGAAAGACATGAAAGAAGAAAATTAAATATGCCACTGTTAATGCTTTCAATGATAATAAAATGAGGTGTCGTTTTACTGCAGTCATGACAAGAGGAGATACAAGAGAAAGTCTGGGAAAAGTAAATGATGGCTTGACAGATGGGGGGAAAAATCAGTTCAGTTATGTATTTAACTTACGTTTTTTTTTTTTGTGGTGATTTGTGTATTGCTGCACTGCCTCAAAAAATAATAATTATTATTATTTTTTTAATTTATATGTTTGAATTCGAAGTGGAGAAATACTCCTGTTCCTTTATAGTCCTACAGGTGAGGCGCTTTAAGCTATTCACATATTGTCAGGCAGCACAGCAGCCTGTGTGTTTGGAGCAAATTACCTGCTTTGTGTTAAAATAGCTATTAACAAACTTTCTTTAACATAATTCATTGTTTTAAAAGAATTTAAAAAAGGAGCAAAAATATGTAAAAAACGTATCCGGATACAAATCAAATTAGCACAGAGGTATCGTATATATCGATAATATTAAACTATACAGCAGTTAAAGATGGGTTTGGTAATCTGCAAAGCTAGGAAAATCTGAATGTATCATCTCTCTGGACTCCGACTAAACCCTTCCCTGCAATCAGAGGTGCTTCTCAAGCCCCGTCCCCCTCCACATGCACGAGATCTGCCACATCACAACAAGTTCATCACGGTGGTGAGAGAGGAGCTCAGCAGTGGTACTTTAGTCTTTGTCTCTTCCATTCTCCAATAAACTTGCAATAAAATTTCTCTGGCAGCGGCAGCAACAGCGGCAATCATGCACTCTAACTACAAGTTCCTGAACGGTAGCGTCAAGCACAATCAGGGAGTCATGGAATTTTTTTGTGGGTTTTTTTTTTTTTTTGTGGTTGCCATGGTATCAGGTTCCACATGGTTAAGTTTTGTTTTCTGCTCTTTTTCTGTCTGCACCGCTGCCCTGTCATTTATTTGTTGGCTGATTGTTTAACTGAACTTTATTAGTTCACTTAGGGTTAGGGTGTGGCATAGTGGGGTAGTGGTTATCACACCAAAAATGTCTTGGATTCGCGTCCCAGGATTGGCAAGTGCGTTTCGGTGAGGAGTTTTCATGTTCTCCCTATGCTTGATAGGTTTCCTCCAGGTATTCCGGTTTCCTCCCACAGTCCAAAGACACGCACATTAGACTAATTGTCTGTAGGTGTGAGTGTGATTGTAAATGGTTGTGCGTGTGTCGGCCCTGCAATGGTCTGGGGAGCTGTTCAGGGTGTACCCCGCCTTCACCCAGTATCGTCTGAGATAGGCTTCAGCCTCTAAATAGGCATCTTCAGACCCTAAATAGGATTAAGCAACTTGGTGTGTTAGGGTTAGCCATGCTTGCTTCATTACGTCCAACCATTCCATGCCTTGTTTTCCATGACCAAATTATTTTCTAATTTTGTATTTCCCTGATTTAGACCTTTGTTTGTTTCCCCTCATTTCTCATTATGGATAATCCTGGTTTAACTTTTGTCCCATGCTATTTAATCTTAAACTCCTGTACCAGTCCCAACAAAGTACATTATGCCTCTACAAATATATCTTAGCTAAAGGAAAATATCTTAACAATACTTGCATCATACATGCATTAAAAAATTAATAATATGGATAATACGTATTATTATATACGGACCTTTTTTGACATACAGAGATATTTATATATTTGGAAAGAGAACTGAATATGCTTCAAGATGAGGTATAATACATGATTATAGCATGAAAATTGGAGTGAGTTACATCACTTTATATGTCGCTAATCAGGAAATGCTACTTTTGAGAAAATAGCAATTACAGTTAGAGAACCAGTTTCTGCATTTCCTCATTTGACACTCCCTAACATCCATACACTAAATGAATCCGGCTCTCAACCAATCAGCGTGCTCATACTAGCGTCTTCCTAGTGACAAAGGAGCTCCGTTTACACCGAGTCATGTCTGTATTAGGTGCCTGTGGCGTAGTGCTTTGGGTGCTGGGCTTATGATGAGGTGGTGGTGTGTTCGAATCCCCGTTATACCCCCACCGTGCTAAGACCCCTGGGCAAGATCTTAACCACAAGTGTGCCTCTGTCCACCCATAAGTACAAATGGGTACCATTAAAAATTATTGGGAAGGTAACCAGCGATGGACTAGCGTCCCATCCAGGAGGAGTTGATCTCCTGGTTAGTTCATGCTACGGAAACTGATGAGCCACTAGGCTCGGGTGTAAAAGCCCAACAGACTTACCTTTTCACCATATCTGTATTGAAGCTTCTCATTGGTTTACCATTATATGATTTGGGGGGATCCTTCTGGGATTCCATAAGTGGGTAGAGTATTTTAGTAGCAAATATGGATAACAGCAGTTTGAAAATCGGCAAAATAAGCGAATATTTCCATTGGACATGGAACCCTTTCTTAACAAGTATTTTAGCATGGATAGATTGTGTTTATGGATATTTGAACTTGTAAAAGATTATGCTTTGAAGGATGTATTTTTTGGCGATATCGCATTTTCGTCCAGGTAAGCCATTTTCAATTTACTTTGGGTCAAAACACTACCGGGCAACTTAACCCGTATTATGCTGCAGTGGGTCAGATTTATCTACCTTTATTTAGTGTGACTTCCATGATGATACGGTCTTTAGGGCCTGGTCCTTTGCGGGACTCTCCTTCATCAAAGCCTGGTGGTATAGGGGTGCTGCTGCTTGTGTTGGAATTGGGTGAGCTGGATCGGCTGAGCAGGGTGGGCGTTGGGCATGGGGTCAAGCTTGGACTCCTTAGACGAGTTCGCACAGTTAGTGTTACAACGCCTTTCTTTAGTTGCTGTTTTATGGGGAAAAATATTCACAATAAAATAAAATGCAATGCAATATTTATATTTCTTAATACTATAAATGCATTTGCACTAATCAATATAATTTTTATATTTTTAGTAAGAAAGCCTCAGGCTGCTATTAGTAAGAATCTTTCACACATGAATAGGAACACACTCACTATAATTTCAATTAAATATCTTAACACAATTCTAAACTTTCTACACAGCATTTAAGCTCAACCAAAGCAAAACCTAAGCTTAAGAATGAGTGTTAACTTTTAAAGATCTGGATGTGTCTAAAGACGAATTCCCCTGTCAGCTTTCCACATCGCTGCAGCTGTCAGAAAGAATGACTGAAGAGTTTACCTTGAAGGTCTGAATGGCTTGCTGATGCGTGAGGCCCTGAAGTGAGTCTCCATTCACTTCTAGGATCTCGTCCCCTAAAAAAAGGAAATAAAGAGAGGAATAAGTACACTAAAACTAAGTTTTTTGTCCCCTGATAGTGGACCAAATTAAATGTTTCTATACAAAAAAATATTTAAAACACAGTTAACAGTAATATATGAAAAAAGTCAACAATGAACAATATTTGGTATGATGACCCTTTGCTTTAAAAATATGGTCAATATTTCTGTTTTTGTCTGAAAAGTGGCCTCTTACATAATATGTTGTTTTCCTTATTGAAATACAAAAAACAATTATGTAACATTTAATTTTGAGCTTCAAAGCTAATTTATCATATTTGGTAATCCTTAACTTTGTCTAAAATGTCTATCAAGCCTTAACAAGCCAAATATAGAAAATTCACAAATTTGATTGCTCTGACCTTAAAACAAGATTAAGAGGATCCATACACAATCCCAACTGAGACATTCCTGAGGGAAACCCACCCACCACATTTGGTGATCCTATGACAATTCCTTTCAGAATTATGACACTAGCAATCCTTGAAAAACCGAATACAGAAAAAGTGACCTTGTGACCTTGAAACAAGGTCAAGATGACCCATACACAATTCCAACCCAGACGCTCCAGAAGGGAAAACATCCACCAAATTTGGTGATCCAATTTCATTTCCTTCAAAATTACTGCACAAAAAACCTTGACAAGCCGAATATAGAAAGTGACCTTGTGACCTTAAAACAAGGTCAAGGTGGCCCATATACAATCCCACATAATCTGCCCCTAAAGGGGACCCATACCCCAAATTTGGTTACCCTATGTTATTTCCTTCCAAAGTTATCGCACTAAAAACCCATGTCTGTACTTCTCGCCTCGCTCACCTTCAGTGATGGTGGAAGCTCAAAAAATCTAGTATACAATAATAGTATTGTAAATCGGAAATAATAAATACCAAATTTAATTGTTTCACTTTGATTGGGTCTTAAGTTTTGTAAAGGAAAAAAAGTAGTGCTAAACAACAGCCAGGGTTTGTTCATACATTGATTTTCTCTGCTAGACTTTCTTTATTCACTCTTTTTGGTCCGCACCATCAAATGACAAACCCAACATTAGACCATTCTCATTATAGTGGCTCACTGTAGTATTCCTTGTTGCTCTTACCTTCTTTGAGTCTACCATCTGCTGCGGCTGCCCCATTGGGGAAAATGGTCTTGACAAATATCCCCATTCTACCTCGGGCAGAATCTTGGCCTCCCACAATGCTGAAACCTAGACCCTAGGCATGAAGGAAAAGATAAAGGGATTGCTGTGCATTAGTATAACATTAGTCTACACCAATAAGGTAAAATCTTCATTCGGTGACACGCACCCTAAAGTGAAATTTTATGTACTTCAAAGAATGACCTGAACACCCCTATTAATTATGGACTTTGAGTTCTCTGATAAATTCTGTTGGAATATGTCAACATTTTTTAATCAGGAAATGGTGGAATCAGTAATCATGGTATATATCAAAATTTTTGAAACCAACTCTAAATAAAAAATAGTATAGTATTTTATTAAAATCAGTGCCAATTTTGCAAGAATGTAGATTTTCAGACCCACTGATTTTCTGACTAAATGATTCTTTCTGTATATTCTTGCGCTTCGATTCCCGTAAATATCACACTATTACCCAGGAATATTGTATAACACATGGATAATTGTTTTAAACATTACTTCAGTTGAATGGCCTGCATGTAGCTCATGAGAGAGTTGAGATGCTTTGGCTGCATTTTGAGAAACCGTTCATTTTCTCTCAAATTTGGGTTTCATGGTTTTCCAGCTTCTATGGTGAAAAAAAGCCAACAGCCAATTTCCAGAATTTGTGAATTTTAAATATGCATAGCATCCTTATTAATCAAGCTATTTAAAAGATCCAGTGACTCATTGGAAAGCGATTTTCATACTCTTTCCAAAAATAAAAAAAAAAATTTTATGGTCACCTAAATTATTGCAAAGGAAAAAAAACAAGCTTTATATAAACACAATAAAAACAATTATAATAAACAATAATTTTGTTATTAATTAATATTTTCAGCCTCCCTCACAGCAAGAAGGTTCCAGGCTCAGCGAGGGCGTTCTGTGTGGGGTTTGCATGTTCTTCCTTTGCTTGTATTGGTTTCCTCTGGGTACTCCCGATTTCCTCCCACAGTCCAAATACATGCACATTAGACTAATTGGTTGACCTAAATTAAGGTGTGAGTGGCTGAGTGTGTGTTGCCCTGGTATGGATCGGCAAGCTGTTCAGGGTATATCCCACCCTTGCCCATTGTTGGCTGACATAGGCTCCAGCCTTCCCGTGACCCTGGTAGGATTAAGCCGTTTGGCGAATGAATGAAGTCATAATTATTTTCAGTTAAAATTGCTAATTGGGTGCATACAACATTTTCCAACTAAGTAATTTCACTTTGACAAAATAAATAAATGTGAAAAGTATCCAAGTTATCTAAGCCACAATCTTTATTCACTATCTACATTTAATAAATGAAACCTCTTTTTATCTATGACTGGCTCTTGTAGACAAGAGAGGCGTCTAATGTTCTGTGTTAGAAGCAAATCCAGAGTGTCCACTCACCTTGCCCTGTCCTTTCATCAGGACAATATTTGAGATAATAGATGGTTGGGCCAGTCGCCATGGAGACTCCACTTGAACAGTACTTAGAGAACGTGTAGATTTCTTCATGATTTGATATTCCTGGGTAAGATGACAAAGAAAAAGCATGAATAAAGCATAAGAATTACCAAACATGCTTCATCTTTTCCTGTGATACACAAAGCAAGCAATACTTTTAACCTGTTGACTGGTTTCAGGTGATACACCAATTTGGAATCTTAGCTCATAATAGAGAGTTTAGATTTCATATACATAACAAATGGCATATAATGTCTTGAAAGTGAAGCATAAAATATACTTTATAATGTCTGTTTTAGGACAAAGTATTTGATTTTACACTATAATATAATTATATGTACATATGTTATGTTCAGCCCTGTGATGGCCTGGCGAGCTGTCCAGGGTGTACCCCGCCCTCGCCCAGAGTCGGCTGAGATGGGCGCCAGCCTCCCCGCGACCCTAATTAGGAATAAGCGGTTCAGAAATGAATGAATGAATAAATGTTATGTTCAGAAATTCATTCTGCAATTACTTGTAAAGGTGGGCAGCACGGTACCATAATGGTCACCATGTTCGCTTTACAGCAAGAAGGTCCTGGGTTCGAGAGCTGAGCTCGGCAATTGCATTTCAAAATACAGTTTGCATGTTCCCCCTGTGCTTCAGTGGGTTTCCTCCAGGTACTCCAGTTTCATCCCATAGTCCAAAGACAAGGAGTGAGTGTGAATGGTTTTGTGTGTGTGTGTGTGTGTGTGTGTGTGTGTGTGTGTGTGTGTGTGTGCTTGTTGGCCCTGCGATGGTCTTGCGAAATGTTCAAGGTGTACTTTGCCTTCACCCAAAATGAACTGAAAGTGACTCCAGCTTCTCCATGACACTAATAGGATTAATCGATTCAGCAAATAAATGAATAATTAAATTACTTCAAAATGTTGAAGATTACTCAAACAAAAGGGTTTCACTTTTTGAAAGGCCCCAAGTAGAATGCCTTTAGAAATATACCAGTTCACTTGAAGAGTGTAACCGTAAGACTGCAATACAATAATCCAATCTGCTGCCAAGACAAGCTGATGAAAGGTTTGCTGGCATCAAAGAAATAATAATAAAAGTGAATCTAAATTCTTTTAATATATATTTTTGCTAGGTTAGCTGTTGACAATTATAGCAATTATTAAAACATCTATCCAAAGGATTTTAATCCATTCATGAGAGCAGTGGTTTTTAAAGTGGGATCTAAGAACCACAGCCACGAAGTCCCAGATATTTATTTTGTTATTATTTAGTTTATTAAAAAAAAAAAAACGGCACCAATTTGAAGCTATGGAGATCTTGTAGTTCTTAGCCTGTTTGACTGATCCCTTGTACTGAAATGGGTTTAGTCCAAAACTTAAAAAACAAAAACAAAACAAAAACAGGTAGGCTCATAAATAATGTCAGTTTGAATGCGCTCCGTTCGTGAAAAGTTCAGGAATAGTTCAAGAAGCACAACGACTCCAATAATCATACAGTGTTCATGTAAACATTTAAAAAATAAATCTTATATCTGAGTTGGAAAAAAACTATATTCATTAGAAAATATACATATTTGGGGGGATGGGGGGGGGGGGCAACATGGTGGCATAGTGGTTAGCATGTCCTCCTCACAAGAAGAAGGTACTAGGTTCAAGTCTCAGGCTCAAGTGTTTCTGTGTGGAGTATGTATGCTCTCACTGTACTTGTGTGTGTTCCCTCCAGGTACTCCAGTTTCCTCCCACAGTCCAAAGACCTGTATATTAGGCTAATTGGCCGTTTCAAATTGCCCCTAGGTGTGAGTGTGAATGGTTGTGTGTGTTGCCCTACAATGGTGTGGTGAGTTGTTCAGGGTGTATCACGCCTTCGCCCAATGTCGGCTGAGATAAGCTCCAGCCTACCCGCAACCCTAGGAATAGGATTAAGCAGTTCGGCAAATGAGTGAGAGATGATGAGTAAGTGAGTGATTTTAGGGGTGAGGGACACTTTAAGTGACGATGTTTATAAAGTGTAAGTACCCAATGCTCATATAAGTATCTAAGGATGAACTGACCTGTCGGATTACCACAGTGTCCAGCTGCTGTGGGAGGGAATGTTTCCG
The DNA here is from genome assembly GCA_030014195.1 of Neosilurus mollespiculum. Taxonomy (NCBI): domain Eukaryota; kingdom Metazoa; phylum Chordata; class Actinopteri; order Siluriformes; family Plotosidae; genus Neosilurus; species Neosilurus mollespiculum. The sequence continues at coordinate 28,695,857 of JAQMYF010000025.1, forward strand.
CCTTCCGCGTAATGGTTTCTCTGCCGTATCACTTCCTGCTTCGCCATTTTCAACTATCAACTCGTCATCCTCTCCGACAGACTCTAGACGACTGCCACCACCTGATTATAAAAAAATCAGTGTTATATACAGTGATAATCCATGTATATGTACTGAAAACATGCTGAAAACGAATGGACTTGTCAGGATTCCTACAGCCTCATTTATCATAAATTGGTTTGCTGAAGCTTCTTGGCTCTGACCTTGGGACCTGCTGCGGAATTTCATAGGTGCTGGACTGCGACATCCCTTGGGCCCCTCGATGCGACCATGTTCCTCCAGCTTATCCAGTTCTGTAAGCTGATTGAGGACAGAAAGTATTAACTCGGCAGTGAACTCCAAGTCCAAACAGGAAAATCAAAGCTTTAACATCAGTGCTAAATGGATTCCTTATGATGACAAAAGAGACAGAACACTTCTTTTTTTCAGCAACTTCCTGGGAAAACAAAGAAAAAGATTTTCCAGTCTTTTGTTGGCTGTGTAAATGTTTGTGGAGTGTCTTGGGAATGTAACACACTTCTGATGCTGAACCTCATTTCATCTCAAGGTTCACATATACCGTACGTGAGTGCACTAGTACAAATGACACATCTTCACCCTACAGACTACATACTACTTGCTCTAATCAACCTGCATGCTGACAAAAAAGGAATGTGGAATTTCAGCCAATCAAATCCCAGGACACAAAGTTTTCAGTTGGAGAAAGGCTTAATCTCACTAATCTAAGTGACTTCATCAGACTCAGCTGACTGAGCTGAACCTGTTTCCCAACCTTATAAGCAGTACAGTTGCATATTGATTGAAACCAGCACCACAGCATAACAATGAGCCATGACCATTAATCACACTGGCACATGTACTATCCATAGAGGATTGTACAAGGAAATGGCTATAATCACTGCGCTGTAAGATGGTGAAGGATGAACTCTTAGGCCCCCTCCTCAGATAAAGAATGAAGATGTAATGATGTGCACACCCTGAATAGGGAGAAATGCTCCTTTGAATAAGTCAAGAGGACCATCTACGTTAAAAAAGAGCAACCATCTCTGAGTCGACTCGAATCACCACTTATCCAGTGCAAAATAAAATATTCATTTCATTGCATTTTCCGAACCACTTTATCCTTTATTAGGGAAATGGGGAGGCCGGAGACCATCCCAGCTGAATCTGGGCAAGGTGGGGGTACACCCTGAAGAGCTCATCTTTTACATTTACATTTACACTGCCACCAGACTTTTGCAGGGCCAAAACCCACACAACCGCTTACATCAAGGGAGAAATAAAAAATAGTTAACCTAATGTTCATGTCTTTGGACTGTGGAACTGTGGGAGGAAACTGGAGCACCCACACAAGCACAGGAACAACATGCAAATTCCACATAGAAGCATGGGGCTTAAAGCCAGGAACTTCTCACTGTGAAGTGCTAACCACTATATCACTGTGACGCCCAAAAATAAAATCTTTAAAAAAATTCTTGGTGCCTGGGAAGTGGAGCAGGAACAGAAACCTTATAATCTTTCAGGCATCATAGAAAAGATGGGAGTTGAGAGATCATCATACAAGCCCTAACGATTATCACCCTCAAAGCAAACCCCTTTCTGCGTGGAGTTTGCATGTTTTCACAGTGCATGGACAGGTTTCCTCCAGGTGCTCCAGTTTCCTCCCACGGTCCAAAGACTTGCGCATTAGGCTAACTGGATGTTCTCGATTGCCCATAGATGTGAATGTGAATGATTGTGTGTCTGTGTGTCCTGCAATGGTTTGGCGTACCCCACCCTCACCTCGTAGTCAGCTGGGATGGCCTCAAGTTTTGCGCTGACCCTGAAAAAGGATAAATCAGCTCGAAAAATTAAAAACCTGAGGGCTTCCACAAAATAGTGCACTTCCACATCTCACAAGACTCAAATTTGACAATCACAACTCTGTGCCTCTCTCGTTTGCTGTTCTCTTCTGCTTTCCTTTTCTTTCTCTGTCAAACAATGCTACACCTGACAGTTACGAGATAAAAAATCCTGACAAGTGACTGTTTGCTGGCAAACAAACACCTATCCTCTGTAAGCACATACATTGGCAAGTGTTCAGACTTTCTTTACAAAGTACTGTTTGGGCAGTACTGTGCGTGAAAAGTTTTGGATGTGTGGCTGGTGTTTAACTTTACCTGAATGAACAGGATTAACAGGCCATAACTTTATTTATAGATCTTGTCTCTGACAATATGCAAGGGATTTGCTGAGTTGAAAATCGAAAACCATTGTAAATGATTTCATTACAAAGGAACAGTGCAGGCATGGTTAAATATCGTAGCTTTTTAGGTTACAGTGGCTTTACATGTCATGATTTTTGTGCAAACAGAGGTTAGACACAAAGCAATAAAACAATGCAAAGTAGTCATAAAGCGAGAGTGGCACAGTACTGTCAGCTACAGTGATGACCGCATATATATTCTAAAAAGGTCTGGTAAAAATAACACAGTCCAGCTCCCATCTACCTGAAGACACTTATTAAACCCTGCTCTGTATGCTCCTATGAGAACACTTGACCCTTTCAAGCCTCTACTTTGTTCCCTAGCTTCCAGAAATGAACATCCCCTGTATGTCCAAACAGCTGAGTCACTGGCTGTCTTCACTAGGTACTTATATGTGCAATAAATCCACTCTTGAGGAAAGAGCAATATCATAACTGTTCTAACTTAAGCACTCTCCTTTCTAACAATTTTTTAGGCTACTTTTGCACTTGTTAGCTAATATTTCAACCTTTTATCATATCTGAATATGTATGAATCTTCTGGTTTCTTTGCTATTTGGTTTCGTGTTGATTTTGTGCCTTAAAATGAGCCATAAAGTAAAAAAATGTTGGCTGAGGTGTGTGTAGAGGTGAAATCTGATCCAAAATACAGGGGGAAAAAAAAGATGTTACATGTTTTGGTATGGGAAAAAAAATTAATGCACAAATAAAATAGGAGGTGCACAACAGTATGATGTGTATAATTATTCTGTCAAAGTTTGGTTGAAATAAGTTGACTGGTTGAGAAGCAATGAAGGCTTAGAAGTAGAAGTGTGATGACAACAACAGACGACGACGACGCAAGACGACACAGTGATCTCTGTGTATTGCCCCAGGCGACTTAATAAAACTAGAAATAATTCTCAGTTTTGTGCATATACGTAGCAGCATCCATTTTTTTCTGCTTGTGCAGAAGAACCTCACATTCCTACAGTGCTCAGTGTTTTCGCTCAGTATGTGCCTCTTGGGTAAGTTTTGCAGCTTGCAACTACAAACAATGCTGCCTGTTACCCAAAATACACATATTTGGTTCAGTTTCTGCAGCTGAGCTAATCCAGTTCTCTCTCCTTAATTGTGACCAATTGCAAGACACCTGCACACCACATGGAATAAACACTGCACATGTGAAATCTTCAGACATTCTCCAATTTGTCTTACTGCACATTGGTACAAGTGTAAAATAGACAGGTAAAAACAAAGTGCTTGTGTTGTGCACCTCAAATGTTTCAGTCCACAACTATTATCAGACGAATGCAAACACACATGCATGTTATATAATAAAAGATTTTGGCAACAAATGTACTTAATTTGCATTAGAAGTCACATTTGACTTTCCTTAAATATGACATAACTACAGCTTCATTAAGCCCAGTGGAAACCTTAAAACAGGCAATGTACCTGTAGGGGCATGATATAAGATTTGCACCCAATCAAGCTTTCATTTATCAAACGACTTGTTTGATATCAGATTCTAGGTCACGTGACTTGGTTCAAGTTATCAAACATTTAGTCAGACTGATCAGAGCTTATCATGGATGCCAGTGGGGCAGGACAGGGTGACCAGGTTGCTTCTAATTATTTATTAATCCTAGTTATTTTCAATGAATAAACAATAATATACATAATATAAACTAGTATATGTGTATGGCATTGCTAATGGAACCACAAAACATGGGACATCTAGTCTACATTTTCTAGTTAAATAAAACAATATCTAAATCATGCCCTTAGACTGTCAAAACCATCCCTCAAAATGGTACACAGGTGGTATGACCTAACTTTGTGTACATTAAAATTGGCAGGCTTTAGTCTGCTCGAAGATTTTTGTGAGTTTCATGTTGTCCAACTGCAAAAAGGTTTTTAGAAAGCACATAATTTTGTGACATATGAATGTGGAACAGATCGAAATTTGTTCAGTCTGCTAGACGTATTCTGTAGCATGAACAAAATAAAAGATTTAGAGGGTGTTTTTGTACAGACACCGAAACTCACAAAAACTAGTGTTTCCTTAGCGAACCCGTACTAATATACTACACAGGAATGGCGTGATCTGATTGGTCAGCTATCTCAGGATTAAAAAATATTACTACGAGCGGAAAATGCATGAATCAAAACGATACAAAGTTTACAGCATCACCATTGTCATGCATTAGAATGGGAATATCAACCATAAAAATTTTGTTTTAGTTTGTTTTTCTTGTGTTTCTGAATAGATTACACTATGTAAAACACCTTTACGGAGCACGTGTAGTATATACAGAACTTTAACCCTCATGCGTCAGTTTAATTTACTACCCTCTTAAGTCATTAAGGACAAAAATGTCCACTTCCAAAAAACTG
>JAQMYF010000025.1:28701435-28731008 GCA_030014195.1 Neosilurus mollespiculum
CCATATGCACTAACACAGCCAAAGTTATGGCCAAAAGAAGAGGAACAATTTGCTCAAATGGACAAAAATGTCCATAGTGACGCATTAAATGAGTAGGCTCAAAAGATGCAGTTAGCTACATAGCACTTAGCTTGGCTTGAAGCGCAGATCTCAGCTGACCTGCCTCTGTTACGGTAAAAATATATAAATATAAAGTATAAAAATCTTGTTTTAGTTTGCTTTTCTTCATGTTTTCATGTAGTATATACTTAACCTCTTAAATTGAGTTGAAGAGATGCTGTTCACAGCTCTGAACCTGCTCGTGTATGCTCTCTGAGCTCACCTGCATCCATCACGATTTAAAAAAATGCAAGGGTAAAACATCCATAAAACATCTTTGTAGTCTGTAGTTTGATTTTATGCTTATGTTTCCATATGTTTTATATGCATCAGACCCAGAAAATATCAAATATTCCCCTCGTTGATCCATCTTGGGGGCTATTCAAATAATTGTTATTTATTTACAAAAAATAACATGTAATAAATGTGCCCTACAATAGACTGGGAACCTGTTCAGGGTGTACCCCGCCTCTCACCCAAAGACAGTTGGGATTGGCTCCGATTTCCTCATGACCCTAGTGTAAGATAATGAGGTATGGATAATGAAAGAATGAATGAATGATTTAAAGATTCTTCACCTTGAAGAACATTCTGCTCAGTGTTGCTAAATTAGACTGCTGCAGTTTTGACCTTAGGCAGTTTAAGATCAGCAGCTTTTGCATTAATGTACATTAATGTGAAATCTTATCATAAGATCACGATCATGTCCTGACACAACACTCTCACTGCAATCTCAGATATCAGAAGTTCTCCTATATATACTACGGTGTAAGCAAATAACCAGTTCTGAAGGCTGAAACCTCCAGGCTCATGAATGCTAATGTAATTTAATTTGATTTAATGGCTGCACACATTTTAATTTTCTCATCTGGCTAGCAGGAATGAACGAAGAGAAGCTTCTGGAAATGGGTGATGTGATAATGTGGGGGGTGGACTGCTGTGCTGACGTTCTTTAAAGTGGCTGAATATTTAACTCCACCGAAGTGACCTTTGTACTGTTTCAATGCAATGATTGGCCATTATGAAGTGTGTTATTGCAGGTCCAAAATAATGCTTCACTGAGGCTCGATTAGACATTAACAATGTCTGACAGCACTCAGGTTATGTGCTGCTGCATGTTCAAAGGAAATTAATTATTTCTTACACAACCATGCTCTACTCAGAATTGCTACATGCAATAGACTGCACACAGGAGTGAATGAAGTGGTGAGATACAAGTTATAAGTGATGAATTTAGGAGAACTCATGGGAACATTGAGGAGGAAGGGAATGGTTATAACTTTCAAACAATACATAAACATAACAAAGCATGGCTGGGGAGTGCATGTAGGCTGCATGAGATGACAGAGAGTGATAGTGATGCTGATAGGCGTCTGGCGTACGTACTGAGTCCTGGGTGGGCAGTGAGAGGCTGCTGGCCCTCACGTCCTCCACATCCGGCTCCATGTTCTCTTTCCCGTCCCCAGAGGATGGTGGAGAGTCCTGGGCTGAGCATGTGCTCACAAGATCAGGCAGACTGCTTGATGGGTATTTGTGGAAATCCACTTCAGACTCATCCTGACACAAATACATTCATTAGGGGGAGAAAAAAAAAAAAGGATACAGGTGAATTTCTGATCACTTAAGTTTATATTTAACTTCTTTAGCCAAAAACGTTATTTTTTTTTCAGAGGGTTCATGCTGGGACTTAAAAAGGTCCCACGATAGATGTGTGAATAAAATTACAATAAAAACATAGTTACAATATATAAAAAAGTGCAGTCAAGAGGAGTCTTATCACAGTGTCTAGTATTAGTGTGGAGGACTGTTTATCAAAAGTACCCTGGAAGCCACCACCAGCTGCACAAGCCCTGCAGTGGAACGGAGGATAGCCACAGCCTCCTGATGTGAGAGACCAACCAAAGAATGACCATTGATCATCAGCAGCTCATCACCTGCCTTCAGTCGCCCATCCCTTTAACAAATACAAAAATATTCGTTAATTCATTCATTTTCTGACCTGATTTATCCTTTATTAGGGTCACAGGGAGGCTGGCACCTATCTCGGCTAACTCTGGGCGGAGGCGGGGTACACTCTGAACAGCTCGTAAGACTATTGCAGGGCCAGCACACATACAACCATTCACACTCACGCCCATACACCTAGGGGCAATTTGTAACAGCCGATTAGTCTACTGCGCATATTTTTTTTGACTGTGGGAGAAAACCGAAGTACCCAGAGGAAACCCAGGGTGTTCAGGGTGTACCTCGCCTTCTCGAAGTGTCACCAGACCACCCCCTGAGACCCAAGCAGCTGTTCCAAGAAAATACTGGAGTGCAGGAATTTTTTTTTGGCAGAGCACTGTACATTATAGAAATATAAAATAAAATAATGGAATCAAATGCCTTTGATGGTCCAGACTCTTGCTCTGGTGTCTGTACTGATGGACATACCATTTCTACAGTATGTGTTTTACAGTAGAACCACAGGACTTTTTTTATGGCAGACAATGTATATATGAAAAAAAAAAACATAATAAACTAAAAATTGTAATCAGTGGTAGATTTCTACGGTAAGAGGAATAAAACACTTTGCTATTTTATTCAAGTCACCAACTTACAATGAATTAGAAGTAACTGCTTTTTGCTTATTTTCAACTAACGGCTCTTATTTTTTGTTCTCATTTTAACCATTACAGTACTTAGGCAGATGTTTTAAAAAACGTGTAAAACTTTTATAAGCTTGCGATTGAAACGAAGAGCAAAGGCTCTTTAAACATTCACATATTCGAAAAAGGTAATTAAAATGCAGAGAGGCCTCTTTTTCTTTCATGAATCCATGGATACTCACACCTAATAAGGTACTTTAAAGAAATCAATTTCCATGCTTGAACGATGATCAAAAGCTGCCGGACAGGATATTGTGAGACTTTGTGACACGTCTTTACAAGAATAATACAAATCATTAACTGATCTTATCTCACCCGAAATATTATAAGGATGACGTTTTGTTTCACTAAAAAAAGCAGCAATAGAACATAAGAGCTCTTTATATTTTTAACCATGATGATAAACAATGAGGCTAAATCATGGCAGTCCTATATAAACAACCCATTCCTGCTGCAGAGACCCTAAAGGAGCTGTGTGTTTCTCCCGAAAGCCTCATACTGTACATCCTAAACATTTTTGGCATCTGTTGAAAAAAAGATCCCAAGACAATAACCACAAAGCAGTATTTTCTTCTTAAACAGTTCTTTCGTAACCTGTAATACCACCCAAGGGGGTCTAGTCGAATGTTTTGAAACAAGTGATCTTAGTCTAACATCAGTTCTTGGCTCATTACCCTCCGGTTATTGTGCTTTCACAATCCTCCGCCAATGTATGCTTTTCTGATTTGCAGAGAAAAGCAAGCCAGCAATTTCCCTAACACGTTACAGCTTCAAATGCAGTCTGTGTTTTGGTAAAGTTGATCCAGCTACATTCTGTACTGTGATTTATTCAGTGAAGGGGGGCAGGGTTTGGATTTCACAAGAATACTGGAGTTCCCCACGATTTAACAACGTAGATAATTTAGCCTACCCAGAAATCCTGAGCCAACAGTAGTGTTTCATATTCAGCTGAACAACTCAAAGTTTACTGAATAATTCCCTATGTTAATAATTCCACAAGCACCATATCTTTTTTAAAAGAATCCACAACCACGGGCACAAACTGAGTCCATGACTGTATAAATTTCAAATTAGCTTAAATACGAAGCACGTAGTGCCTTTGAAGTTTGATGGGAGTGCACTCGAGAAGCCATGACACTTTGCATATGGATGAAGCGCTGATGAAGAGTGTCGCTACAGTTGTCACGACGGCGCATGATTGCCACTTCATGCTTGAAAGGTGGGGTTACCTCTGTACAGCTCCACCTTTTTCCACATGAGCCACGATGATGCCGTGCGGTGAGCGTTTGGAGCCACGACCGCCAGTGATCTGGATGCCCAAGCCGTCCTGGCCCTTCACCATATGCATCTTCCAAATACGACTGCCCTCCTTGGGCTAAAAAATAAAAGTGAGATAAGAAAAAATAACGGTCAGAAGAGTTCTTAGAATAATTAGGAAAATTAGTGATAGTCATGATAAAGCGCTAAAATCAATTTAAAAAGCTATAAGTGGAGCACTCGTAAATTAATCTTGGATACAAAAACATTGGCAGTAATTTAATATACTATCATTACAACATTTCCTAAAGAAGTTCGAATAAACTAAATCTCTGTTAAGAAGACAAACTAGATGTTTTTTTAATTCATTCATTTTCTAAGCCGCTTAATCATAATTAGGGTCGCGGGGAGGCTGGCACTCATGCTCAATCTCAACTCTGGACGACGGCGGTGTACACCCTGGACAGCTCTCCAGGCCATCGCAACACACATACAACCATTTACACTCACTCTCACACCTAGGGGTGATTTGGAACAGCGAATTAGCCTACTGTGCATGTTTTTGGGCTGTGGGAGGAAACCGGAGTACCCAGAGGAAACCCACGCAAGCACGGGGAGAACATGCAAACTCCACGCAGAAACGCCCGAGCCTGGGAATCGAATTCAGTTCAGTTGAATTCTAAAGTCAGATGCAACACACTTTCTGCATCATGCATGAAATGTTACTCAGTGCATCCAGGCAAAGGCTTTTTCTCTAAAAAGAACAATTGTGCCTTGATGCAATTACACTACGCACAAACTAAACCCCACATCCCGTGAGTTCCAGCTGTTCTGTGGGTTAAAATTAGATTATGTTTCTGAGTCTGAGTACTTTGCATCACTGCACTGCTTCTTCTTCTGCGTCCTGGAATGCGTCATGTATGAAGTGATACCAACATTTGCAAACAGGCAAATTATTAATTCCCAAATTATTATTATTTTTTTTACTAAAAACACAAAATCATACTGTACCTGTTACTGTTCTTCATTACAATAAAGCTGAAAAGGAAAACAAACTAATGGCTTTTCCATTGCACTCAGCTGAATTCTTCGTCTTTAGTAAGCTCCATAAATAAAGAGTGAGATATGTTAGGGAGCACCTGCTTCTGACAGCTACTAAAGCCCCAGCCTGCTCCCCCCATGTCTCACAGTGCTGAGCAACGTTTCATTGGTCCCAGTGTGTCCGAAGCTGTTAATGTCACGGGGACTAGAGACACATTGTAGTAGAGAAATGGTTGAGTGCTTTGGGCAGGGAAAAGCCCACAGGAAGTTAAAATGTAAAATAGTGGAGCAAGACTGTGTATTATATATATATATATATATACACACACACACACACACACACACACACACACACACACATCCACACGTGTGTGTGACTTAAAAATTTCGTCTTAGTGCATACTTAAAAAAAAAGGACTGTGACAAGAGTTCATGGAGAAATAGCTAGACTGGTTCAAGCACATAAAAACTCTACATTAATTCAAACAATGCAGCACGGTGGTGTAGTGACATCCACCTCACAGCAAGAAGGTCCTGGGTTCAGGTCCCGGGCTTGGGAGTTACCGTGTGAAGTTTGCCTGTTCTCCCCGTACTTGAGTGGGTTTTCTCCCACAGTCCAAAGACATGCACATTGGGCTAATTGGCTGTTCCAAATGGCCCCTAGGTGTGGATGTGAGTGTAAATAGTTGTGTGTGTGTGTGTGTGTGTGTGTGTGTGTGTGTGTGTGTGTGTGTGTGTGTGTGTGTGTGTGTGTGTGTGTGTTGGCCCTGTGATGGTGTGATGGCGAGCTGTCCAAGATGTATCGCACCTTTTCTCAGTGTTGGCTAAGATAGGCTCCAGCCTCCCTGCAACCCTAATAGTAAGATCGTATGAGAGTAACTCAAATAATTACTCTTTACAAATGTGTTAAACAAAAAAGCACAACAGGTCGAACCCCGAGTCAGAAAGAAACAGAAATGAAAGATACAACACTAGTAGCTATAAGGGCTTTAAAAAATATATAATATTAATAGATTATATAGGTAATTGAATAGATTCATCCTAAGCTTGGTATCATAGTGGTTAGAACGGTCCATCTTACAGCAAGAAGGTTCTGGATTCCATGTATATACACAAAAGGCTACTTGGCTGGTCCAAATTTCCTCTTGGTGTGAGTATGGGTGTGAAAGGCTGTGTGTATTTGTGTTGCCTTCCAATAGACTGGTGAGCTGTTCAGGGTGTACCCCGCCTTCGCCCAGGTACACCCTGAAGAGCTAATTGGCTCTTCAAAACTGACCCTAGGTGTTAGAATGAGAGTGAATTGTTGGACAGTCCAAAAGACATGCACATTAAACTAAATGGCTGTTCCAAATTGCCCCTAGGTGTGAGTGTAAGTGTAAATGGTTGCATGAGTTTGCTCTGCTATGAATTGATGAGCTGTTCAGGGTGTACCATGCCATTGCCCAGAGTCAGCTGACATGGGTTTCAGCCTCCCTGCGACCCTAGTGGATTAAGCGGTTAGGCAAACGAATGAATAAAGATTTTAAACAACGAATTGGACCTTTCTGATACTTATGTGATAATCTGCTCGATGCACCCAGTCTATTCTGATTTACATCATGACGTTGCATCACTATTATGAATCTGTTTTGCCTTTATGTTGTTCCACATCTCTGGTGGTACTGACTGTGAATGAACAATACGACGGATGAATGAAAAGCTTTTGTCCAAACTTGTAAGTCTCGTTAAATATATCTTCATATCATAAAAGAAACAGAGCATGCTATGTTCCTTCTTTTTTTATGGTAATGTTGTCACATCAAAAGTATTCAATTATAGCACAGAATCATCTGTGGCTAATGTTAATTCTCTTGGTCACTAAGAAAACATCACAAAGTTAGTAAAAAAAAAATTTAATAATTTTTTTTTTTAAAAACATGTTTTTTTAATAACAGTTCGACCCTAGTACTGACGTTTGTAAATCAAATAAAGTATTGGTTCTTGTTGGTTAATGAGCCGTAGTATGTGCAGGGGTGGAATTTAGCAGAACTAAGCGTCTGGCCAACAGGACTAGTGAAATTATGAAACTACTAGTTCTCCTTCATATTGACTGGTCAGAAACACTATAGCTTCTTTGCCTATTGGATTTGTCAGGTCACCAGCAGGATGACTTGCTAGGTAATTTCACTCACCATACAGATTTCTGACTCGACACGGCCCTCGGACGAGTGTTAATTTCCACCCCTGCATGTGTTACCGGTTGAGAAACACCCATGGATTTAATGTTAAGCTGTTAGGATCTCAGGACCCAGTGAAACTGAAATGATTCAAAGCAAACCTACAAGTGATGACTTAAGTGTTAACTCTGACATGACCTTAAACCAACACACAATGGTCAAAACGTGTTTTGAACGTAGAGCCTGAGAAAGTCTGAAGTGACGCTAACGGACAGTCTGACTCATTCAGCATGTAGGGACATGTTAGCATTCGGCTTTTCAGTTGAACCTAATGGGGAGAGTGACAACACCTTAATGAATAGCTGCTGACAAGGGTGACTCACCAAACTCCTGCAGATAGACATATCCATTATTGGCACATATTTAACATTGTTCACCCACCGGATGGAAAAACCCTTCATACAGTCAAACTGAAATAGGTTTCCCTTTTGCATCTCGATCACAGAAACACTCAAACATTTTAACATGAAAAGGGAGGAAACCGTATTTAGAGATTTCATTCTGATTCCCCTAAAAGAAGCCAAGCTTACCTCAACATTTTTATAATCTCATCTCCCTATATGAAAACAAATCATCATTCATTCATTTTCTGAGCCGCTTGATCCTAACAAGGGTCACGGGGGAGGCTGGCGCCCATCTCAGCCGACTCTGGGCGAGGGCGGAGTACACCCTGGACAGCTCGCCAGGCCATCGCAGGGCAAAAAACAAACAGATCATTACTGCCAACTCTTAAAGAATGACAAGGCTACAGTGGGAAATGACGTCTCGCATGGATTATCATCCACCATCCATCAGTCTCTGTCTCATTATCCGAGTTAGGATCTAGGATCGAGCCTCATCTGCTACTCCTCACTCCACTGATCTCTGTTCACGCTAACATCAATGAGGAAATAATTGTTAATTAATTCAGTCCGTTCTGTTGATTAGTGGTTAGAAAGTCCACCTCACAGCAAGGATGTTCTGGGTTTGAGTCCCGGTCTTGGTAAGTGCGTTTCTGTGTGGAGTTTGTATGTTCTTCCCGTGCTTGCGTGGGTTTCTTCTGGGTACTCCGGTTTCCTCCCACAGTAAAGACATGCACATTATGCAAATTGGCTGATCAAAATGAACCATAGGTGTGAGTGTGAAGGTGAATGGTTGTGTGTGTTAGTCCCATGACAGGATCCTGATGCTTCAGGGTGTACCCTGCCTTCGGCCAGTGTCGGCTGAGATAGGCTCCAGAATCCCCGTGAAGTAGGATTAAGCGGTTCGGCAAATAAGTGAGTGAGTTTTGCTGATTACATTTCTTGATATTAAAGGGTCATGGTTCTTTAAGTAAAATAGCCTAAATATTACAAATGGTGTTATCAAACAAGACATAATTTAAATTTGACGGACGACCTTGTACAGCGCAACTTACATTTGTATCTTGTTTATACAACTGAGCAGTTGAGTGTTAAGGGCCCTAGAGTGGCACCAGGGGTACTGGGGGCCAGCCTTCTGATCAGTAACTCAGAGCCTTAACCACTGTCCTACCACTGTAATACCCAGGCCATACCATAATCATGGATATAGATGGAAATGTGGTTTAAGAAGTGAACTATACTACACATAAAATGGATTCATATATTAAGTTTGTAAGGGTTTTATAATGCGATCTCAATCTCTGAAAACTGTTCAGCCCAACAAGATTTCCAAAATTCCATGTTGCAATCCATTTCCTTGGGCTCGGAAACTCTCGACTCCTTTTGATTTGCACGGTAAAAGGCTATTTAACGAAAACAGACGCATTTTACGCATGGATGGCACATTTAGACAAATTTTTTTGGGGGCATATAAATTTGGGCTAAAAACCATGACACAACTCCTCAAATATCTTATTATTATTCCGAATAAACGGGTACTGCGCTCTGTAATGAGTTTTTTAGCTGGAAACTAAATAGTATGACTCCACTGTGATGACACATTAATAAAGGTAATCAGTTGCCTTAACACTGCACGAGCACTGAACACATCAAACCACACCTTCGTCAACCATAGCACGCAATTTCCACACCAAAGTACCTACGAAGTCTTCCTTAGGTTCCACAGAAATCGCTCACTGCACATGCTTAGATCCCTATGAAGTCTGTGTAGGTACATTGCCCTGTTAAGTGCATGCTGTAGTCAACTAAGGTGTGGTTTAATGTGTTCAGTGCTTATGCGATGTTGAGGCATCCATTCGTATTGACGAATATAACCGTTTTTATTTAAAAACCCTGTATTTTATGTGTCAAAAGTGCCATCTACTTAGTTAAAATCAGAATCAGAGCTAGGTAGAACTCCTCTCTTGAGTTCCTGTCCTCGAATTGAAATCTGTAAGACTGTGCTCATTTTCAAGTTGGTGGAGAGTCATCAGTTACAGAAGTTTAAACTATTTCACAAGACATTTTAATAGCTGGTATCTGAGTCTGATATATGAGAAATTTCCATTTAGCTAACAGGGATCTGAACATCTTTTAGTAGCCTGCATTTAGTCCCAAATGTGTTAATCTGGATCACAACTTTATTTTTGAAGGTAGAGAGCCAAGGCCAGGTCAGGAATCTTCCAGGCATCAAGGTATACAACTAGCAGAAAAATATCACTTGTGGAAGAATTCAGCTTCCCAGTCTGCTACATGTGGTGTTTTTATTTTAATAAAACGGTTTGCACACAGTGCGTATGTGTATGTTTTTCAGATGTGAAAGAGCTTCAGGAAAGTGTGATACATATCAGAGGTATTACAAAAGCTCATGTATTAAACCTTAAATCAAACCTCTCATCAATCACTCACCGTCAGTCTCACACTAGCTTACACAGCTTTCAGAAACAAGCTGTCATAACTGAAATAAACAGGACCAGTCCACAGGTCTGCAGCATGGAAAACCTATAAAAAATACATGCCGGCAAGCACATACTTAACAACTTGCAAGCAGCGTTTGCCTGTGGTGCTGCTTGTGCTAAGACCCCCCTCCCTTAACGTTCCTGTTTTTCAAAAGCCGCATGATGGGTCGCCATCAAAAAGCTAGAACTTTTGATGCAACCACGAGCTCATGAACTGCCTGAGAAGTCAGAATGGTTATTTTGAGCTTGCACGCATTCATATGACATCATAAGGTCTCTGGGGAATGCCGCAGAGCTTCTCTCGGGCTCGATTAGATCGGAAACATATGCCCTACGCCATGGTGCCGTTGCTAAAATAATGACATGATGAGCATAAAGTGTTTTCCTTACTGTTCAGAAGGGAAACAGAATAACTGAATAAATTGATCTAATTGAAAGTAATGCTGGGATCACAGCATGTACTTTATATTTAAATGCAGATGTCTGAGAGATCTAGCTAAAGGATTTGACAGTGATGTAAATGCTGCAGAAGTAATTGTACACTAACTTCATAAGTTACTACAGGCAAGATATTAGTAGGAGGGCAAACAATGACCAAAAGTAAAAAACTTCACTGATACACACTAATCTATAGATTTAGTCACTGCCTAAAAGTGGAGCACCATATAGATGTCTCTTGATAGGTGTCCGAGCCTGGGTTTGCTCTTCACTGCCTTTCTGATTTCATTTGTATAACAAATCTTTTTCATTATTTTTTAAAAACATTTGTTTAATGGCTTCTGTCAAGCTTCTGATTTCAGCGTTTGCTCCAGTAACATTAATTTACCTGCAAGTTTGTCTGCCTGAGTTAGACTGTGTTGTTTATCCTGTGCAAGTCTGAGCAGTGGTGTATGAGCCTATAATTTTTTGGTTTCTGTTTCCATATTAATAATAAATCATGCAAGTCAGCGATACATAACAATTAGCATCAACTCAGTGATGTGGCAGCCTTATTGGATTTCCTGTGGTGGGCACACCCGAACACCAGACAAACATGGACAACCATCCAAGCCATATTCCATGACTATGGTGCTCTGTTACTAAAAATAACCAGTTCTGAGTGGTCAGTGGTGTAATGGTCAGGGTGCTGGCTCATGATTGAGAGGATGCAGGTTCGATTCCCTATTAGACCCACCGTGCTAAGACCCCTGGGCAACACAACCACAGGTGCCTCTGTCCACCCAGCAGTATAAATGGGTACCAGTAAAAATACTGGGAAGGTAACCTGCAATGGAATAGCATCCCATTTCCGATTAGTTGAACTTCTCATCGCTTCATGCTACAGAAACCGGGATAAGCTCCGGCTGTGATGAGCCTCTAGACTCAGGTGTAAAAAGACCAACAGACTTACCTATGTGTAATTACAACATATATTTTTTTCAAATTAAAAGAAAGACATTCTGAACACACATACACACAGAATGTATTTTATCAATGCTCTAGGGTTGGCCGTACAAGACACCGCTCTGCTCAGTATGCTGGATCTAAGACAGTGTTTTGAGGAGAACATTAAGCCTGTTTTCCTCAAGCTAAGTCTCACATAGGTGCAACTAAACAGTGAGGTGTAAATTCCCACACCAATCTGAAATGCAGTTAATATTTAGAGAGTGAGTGGCAGTATTGCACTGAGGTCAGATGTGTAGCCTGTGAAATAAGCAAGCAAATATGAATGCATAAAAATATGATCCCCATGAATGCACTGGTGAGATGTACGTGTACTGGCTAATGTTTAAATCCGGTCCCACTGAAACAGATTAGACATAAATGATACCCATTCTTAGTTAAAACCAGTGAAACCCCCTGCATGTTTAACAGTGGTTGTTGCATGGTGTACGCAGCACCACTACTGGTAAAGCCAGTGTCCTCCACACAGTCCTTTCCTTTCCTCCTCTGCTACTACTTTCATAAGATTAAATGTTAGGCTGACTCAGATTGCTTGTTTTTTTTTTTTTTTAAACGGCAAAACAGTTTTCTTGGTCTGAAGTATTTCTGTTACACCTATAGTGTACCTAAACACACACCCACACACAAAACCATTTGCCTTCTGAGGACCATTCACTCACATAATTAAAGCTTATCAATGCTTACAAAGAACTTTAACCTCTTAACTAAAAGAAATAATTTTGGTTCTTTTAGATAATTTTTGCAGCTTACAAATAAAGAAAAAGGGACCATCATTGGGAACAGATACACCCACATGGACCGATATTCCTATCAGAGGTCCCCAATAAGATATAAAAACCTGTCTGTTCACTCACAGGAATTTGATGATAAAAGTGAAAGATGGGACAGAGTGGTGCGTCAAAAATAGCATTATCCCCTATCATTCAGAGATCATGTATTGAAATCCTGATGATGTCACTGCCGCTTGTAAATGGCTGGAATTCTGCGTCTCAAAAGTACATATTAAGACGTCACCCTTCAGAATTGCTGGTTGTAAGTGATAGTGATGCTGGAAACTGCTGGTGGGTGGGAAAATGGGAGGAATGAAACCTTGGCAGTAATTTAGAACTGCATTAAAACCGTTGCTTTAAAAGTTTCTGTGCTATGGGCTGAGAAAGAGATGAGATTCTGCATTTGAGATAGTTAAAGTTAACATACAGATGACGGAAACTGCTTTCTAAAAACATTTCAAGGTCATTATAACAGTTCACCTTAAGAACTTAGGATTTTCATGAAGTAAGAGCTGTACTGACATTTATGAGTTTAGGAAAAAAAATGCCACTTTATCCTATAAGGGTTGTGGGGCAGCTGAAGCCTATCTCAGCCGACACTGGGTGAAAGTGGGGTACACCCTAAACACCTTGCCAGACCATCGCGGGGCCAACACACACAACCATTCACACTCACACCTAGAGGCAATTCGGAAGAGCCTATTAGCCTAATGTGCATCCGTCTGTACTGTGGGAGGAAACCGGAGCACCCGGTGAGATCATGCAAGCTCCACACTGAAACTCCCGACCCCAGGACTCGAACCCAAGACCTTCTGGCTGAGGTGGACATGCTAACCACTATGCCGGTATGCTGCCCTACTTTCCTATTAAATACTTTCCAATTTCAACATTTTATTAATTATATAAAATTATATACAGTCTATCTTTTTTTAGAATACTTTAGTTTAATTTTCTTTATAACCAATGATAATTTACAAATATTTTTAAATACTGTTGTAAAATTTAGTAGCCTATTACCAAAAATATTCCTTTTATTAAATAAATAAATAAATAATCATTTCCTTAATTATTACTTATGAACAATTGTGAAGGCTGTAGTCAGGTATAAATATAAAACAGCTACATCTATGTGCTTCTGTTTTCTTTTGATTTCAGCAGTCTTTAAAACATAAGCTTCAATTTCTTGTTGAATCTATTTGACAAGATGATATTAGATCTGTTTTTTTGTTGTTGTTTTTTTGCAACATTTGTGCTGCCACTCGGTATAACTGTATCAGGGTGAAGCTGCAGTGAATTCCACCTACGGTGATATCATGTGCATACACGCTATTGTACTTTATTGTGCCCTCTTGCTGTCTAATTAAATTGCAATTAAAGTTAGGAATACTAACTTTATATTAATCATACTCCTATTTTTATGATTCAAATCATACAAAGAATTTTCACCACGATATATCATTGCACAAAAATATCATTACAAGACAGCTCAAAACTGATATTAATAATATTTTTCATTGTGTTTTACTTGTCCACCAACATGTTTTTCTTAATTTTATCTAGTCCTGTTTCAAAAACATATTAAGTAGGACTCAAAGAAGCATAAAACTAAACTAAACACTACAAATCACTTCACATTAGGTTTTATAAAATCGGAATACAAAGCCTTTGTCGTGTTCAAAAATAATTATTCAGCATTATGCATGAACTCAATCTTCTATTCGCTATTTCGGCTCTGTTGTTTTAACTACTGTACATCTGAACTGTTGCATTTTTAACTTCTACATCTGTGGTTTCTGGCTGGCTGTTATTTCACCCCCTCCCTGCTCTGACACTATATATTACCAGCAATTTTTTTTCCCTGTCTGACTTTGTATGAGATGTTACTTTCCTGCATTCTCTCTGAAATTCAATAAAAATTGTTTTAATGTGCACACAGTATGCATGCTTAACAATTATACACTGAAGGCATTGTGAATATTGCTGAATAGTAACACTATTCACTGATATTCACTGAGCCTGAGGTAAGTAATTATTTTAGAATATACTGCACGGGAACATGGGGCATGGTGAAAGAAGGTCCTGTGCTCAATCCCCGTGGTAAAGAGCATTTTCAGTGGACTCTGCACGTTCCCATGCTTGCCTGGGTTTCGTTCAGATGATCAGGTTTCCTCCCACAGTCATGCACATGCACATTAGGCTAACTAATTATTCCAAATTGCCCCTAAGTGTGAATGAGAGTATGAATGGATATGCTTGTCCTGGAGAACAGGTTCTACATGGGGGGTTGTAACCCTCTCAGCTAAAACTATACATTACAACAGGAACCACGTAAGTGGGCCAATGTATCATGGTTGCGGAACGGGGGTGAGTGATATGGGCTCATTAAAAAGCTTTTTTTATGACTCATTCAAAGTTTGAAAAAAGTGCACATTGTGCATTTTCTTTATTTTTATTTCATTTTATATACATATAAATTTGTTTAAATTTCTAGGGTTTCAGAATCACTGGCTGAGGTGAGGGCAGTACAGGGTACATTGGTTTAGTGATTAGCATGTTCATCTTACCGCAAGGAGGTCCTGGATCCGAGTCCCGAGGGTGTTTCTGTGTGGAGTTTGCATGTTCCCCCCTGTGCGGGCACGGGTTTTCTTCGGGTACTTCCCAAAGTCCAAAGACATGCACATTAGGCTAACTGATTGTTCCACTTTTACCCCTAGGCTTGAATGAGAGTGTGAATGGTCATGTGTGTTCTGGCCCTGCAATGGACCGGTGAGCTGTTCAGAGTGCACCCCCAGTCCTCACCCAGAATCGGCCGAGATACGCTCCAGCCTTCTCGCCACCCTAGTATGATTAAGTTGTTTGGCTAATGAATGAATAATTCAGGCGAGCTGTGAGTTGTGCCCACCATTTCGATTCAAACATTAACTTTTGCAGAGTGGATAACAGCGAACCAATCAGATGTTGCCGGTCCCATGTAATATCTTTATACTCCAAAAAATTACGCTAATTACTGTTTAAACTAATAGACTACACCTCTCCACACTATGGACAGTGGTGGCTCACTGGTTAAGGCTCTGGGATACCAAAGAGAAGGTTGGGTGGTACGTGAGTTCAAGCCTCAGTACCACCAATCTGCCAGTGTTGACTCCTCGAGCAAGGCCCTTAAAATGTCTGGGAGGTGACAGTACAATACTCCAATCAGTCTTGACAACATAGCTACAAAAAAGTGCTGCTACTAAATCCATCAGTAAAACATCTAAGCAGAAATAATACATATAGTATAAATAAAGTGAGCAAAAATTTGTGCTAGGTGCTTGGGTTTGATTCAAGCCATACAATCATACAAAAAAGGGGAGGAGTCTGAGGACACGTTGTGGAAGGCTTGCTGAAAGACACTGTATTTTAAGACATATTTTGTAGTAGCCTGATTTTACCTGGCTGGACGATTCATTCCTTCCTATCGAAGACTTCAAGCTCCCGGACAGGCGTGAATTAGAGCGATTGGGCAGAGTGGCATTGCTGATATTATTGGTTATCTGCGCAGACTGACCAATAACTGGGAACCTTTCAGTTGGCGAGCCCATTGGAGTGCTTGCTGTAGGAAGTGTGGTCTCTGTCTCCATTGAAGAGTAGCCATTCTCGTGCTTGTGGTCACGGCTGTCGTTGCTCTCCTTGCTGTCTCGGGTAAACGAGGAGCGAGAGATGACACCGAATTTGCGAGTTCGCTTGCCATTCTGTGTGGGACTGCCAACAGCGGGCTCTGAACACACGCTGCTGCAGTGCTCGGTG
This sequence comes from Neosilurus mollespiculum, assembly GCA_030014195.1. Taxonomy (NCBI): domain Eukaryota; kingdom Metazoa; phylum Chordata; class Actinopteri; order Siluriformes; family Plotosidae; genus Neosilurus; species Neosilurus mollespiculum. The sequence goes on from JAQMYF010000025.1 coordinate 28,717,535, forward strand.
GGATTTTCTGCACAGCTGCTGCTGCCATTGCACGGAGGGACCGGGGCCTTGCGCTTGATCCTCCGCAACATGATCAGGTAGATGTAGCCTCCATTCCAACACTGATCTGCCAGGTAGCTGGACAGAAAAGAGGAACAGAACATAAAGAACTATAAAAAATAATGTAACAGGTTTTTTTTCCTTTTACTTTTGTCTAATCTAACATTAATTCCCTATTTGCTACCAAAATATTTTATTTTTCTAGTACAAGGAATAAGTACTTATTTGCATGCGCGTTGGAAAAATTTAAATATTCTACATGAAAACTATTTTATTTTATTCTTCGGGTCCTGAGCTGTTAAAATGTCATCTCCAAAATATGGGGTACCCACAAGGTTGTGGAAGCAACCAAATAGGACTTATTTTACTTATGAGAAAGCTGTGGTGGAGATGGAAGTGCATGCTGATCCTTAGTTGTGTTGTTAATAACTGTTCATTCATTAACATTAAACCAGCTTCAAAGAATGATTAAAAAGGGCCTTCTCCAGCACAGGCAGTTTGACTTATTAACAGTACCAGGATATAATCTCGGATATCCTTTCTACTAACACTCTTTCAGAACTTGTCTGGCTGAATGGTCGAACAGATATTTACAGCTATTTATTTGCCCAATATGCAGATGTTGTGATACAGATAGAAATAGCCATACACATAAATATATAGCTACATCAAAAGATGTCAAATCAAGTACAGTTTTTCATCAGTTTGCATTCTAATTTCTCGTGTTCAGCCAATTCTTGAAACCCTTGAAAATATTTTCAGGACTTCAACAATCCACCAAAGAATTTAAAAATACTCCAAAAAAAAAAAAATCTTTATACTAGGGATCTAAATAAAGTAATTAGAAATAATTAAAGTAATTTTCTATACATTGTTGCCTTTGTGTAGTTAAAAAGTGGATTTTTTTACTTAACAATTTATGAAAATATTACTTTCCACAATATCTGAGACACGTATACGGTTAAAAGTGTTAGAATGACAAAATTTGAATACTGAAATTTGACATAGTTAGAATTAAATTAATGTTAAAAGCATGCAACATTAATGTGCTCTAAAAATCAAATAATCTTCTATAAAGCTTTACAATTAACACTTTTCATTAACACACCCATGAGACTTAATGTGAAAGAACCCATAAACAAGGACACATTGTGATGTATGGTGACGCATATGTTCGCGAAGGGGACTGCTACGATTAGTGAAAAGCATGTTGTAATACAATAATTAGCCAAATTAACATAAACGTTGGGATGATTGGTTAAAACTGCAAGGTCAGACAGAATGCACGAGGGTGGGTTGAATCGTGTGAATTTACATGGTCCCGTCTACGAGAATTCCTGGAGGGACGGAGCAGAGTGACAAAACTGCTTTACACTTTATACTTTATTCCATCGAAAACATCCATAAGTTCAGGACAAATAAACCAATGTTTAACAATACTATCAAGCTAGAACCCTTCAAGAGAGGTTTATACAGCGAGAACACCCAAGTCTAGAATATTCATAATTAAATTCAGTGCTCATATACATGCTACAACTACATCTCAAAGTGCATCGCTCTCACACATAATGGCACTTTTCCAACAGAGGCTTCCAGATAGCAGACTCGCTTAAAAGGAAATTCAACCCAAACTTCATAAAAGCTTGCATGCATAGTTTGTCTCTTTCTATTAAAATGCTTCTGTTTTATGAACCTTTTTTTTTCATGTAAAAACGCAAAACCAGCAATTACTCCACACAGGAGGCACCAGTTTAGTGCGAAAAGTAGCGAAAAGTCACATGATCACCCTGTGTTTTCCTCTGTAATATGGAACTGGTTTGTATATGAATACATGGTGCTGTATTCTTTTCTTTCATGCATAAGACTGGACTCTTGTTTGATGTATGTGTACAGAAGCATGTATGATTTGTATTTTCTGTCTAGTTTTATTTTATTTAGTTCAGTTAAGTTCACTAGTTTACATCTGATTTGTTAGTTTAATATCGGTATACTGTTATTACTGCCAATAACTTGCCTCATATGAACTGGAGAATTCACGTCCTATTCTCGCAATTCCACACTCATGCAAGAGTGAAACAGCAGCCTTTTCAAACAGGTAATGCAAACAGATCAGACAAATATCAAACAGATTTTAACAACTTTGAAACTGTAAGTAAAAAACACCAGATGATGTAAATATGCACATGTTCATGTGTAACAGGAGCCTTCAGAAAGCTTGCATTTTCTTTCACTTTAAGAAAAGATCAGAGTCTGTCAGAGTCCATATCATTTATCAGGAAACAGTCAGATCTCCTATTAGTGCCAAATCATAAAGAGGTCATCGCATTCCTAATAACACATGATACATATTCAAATATGTAGAACTTTAAATCTGTTTCATACAGGAAGTTCTGGAAGTTAGAAGTCATAACTGAGAAAAATGTGATTAGTGCTCTTTTAATCTTGGCAGGAAAGCCAGCAGTAATAAGCTAACTAACGTTTTATCATGATAAAGAATAATTCAAATCATGGACTGAAATGATCCGCGTGTGACCTGCATGCATGGTTATACCAATGCCAAAAACAAGGGTATTAACTTCAACACTTCTGTTCTGCTTGTGAAAAAGACTATAGTCAATCATTTTCTACTCAGTTTGCAAGGTTTGCGCTTATTATGTCATATGACATCACATAAAAGATGACCTTGGAACAGTTCTATAAGTCTCATAAACACTTTAAAAGCAAAAACGACAACAAAGCTGCAAACAAAACAACAAACAATGGAACATTATGAAAGCAGAAACAACACACACCTTTAATTCTTGTAAAGATGAAGCCGTACAAAGGTATCAGAAAGCAGCGTGTTGGCGCATCGCAGTCATCTCTCATCTAAATCTGCACTGCATGCAGGAAGCCTCGCTTACAGAGTTTGTCATGCTTACAAGAGAACAAAAGCGCCGGCTGATGGACTACTGACTAACAATGATGAGGCAACACACCAACAAAGCTGTTGCTTACATCCCCAAACAGTATGCCTGAATATGGGTGTGGTGATGAGATAGTGAAAGAACTGTGCTTGCATGTGCGTGTGTGTGAAAGAGAGAAATAGTGAGTCGGAGATAGTGAGAGAGTGAGTGAGAGAGAGAGAGAGAGAGAGAGAGAGAGTGAGAGAGAGAGAGCGTGAGAATGTGCCAGAACATTTAAAAAACAAATCATCTGGTCCTGATGATCCTTTCTAGTCATTAAAACTTACTGATATTAAAGGCAATTGGTTGCAAAATTAAAAGTATTCTGTCAATTCAGTTGATAACTTCAGTGAAAGGGATACCTCAGGTGTTCTCCCCTGACTTGGGGGCCTTAACACATCCACATCAGCAATAGTTTAAAGTTAACTAAATGTGTGTTTCCTAAAGATCTCTAGAAAGATCTAAAGACGCACACCGGAGCCCTTTCATATATAAGGAAGGGGGCCTGACTTCGTGTGGGTGGGAGGTGTTACAAGTTTCCACGCATATGTACAGCCCGTAATTTCTGTGGGACCTATGGAAGTCCACATAGGTATGTTGCTCTTGTAAGTCAGCATGTTAACATCTGTATCACAGTTTCAATATGTTTATGTGAGTTTAAAATTTTGCCAATAAAATGAGAAGAAACTTTAGCTAAAAGTATCGAATATACGTTACATTACTGGACATATACACCAATCAGCCATAACATCAAAAACATTGACAGGTGAAGTGAATAACACTGATTATCTCATTATAGTGACCAGAGACCTGGATATATTAGGAATAAAGTGAACAGTCAGTTCACAAAGTTGATGTGTTGGAAGAAGGAAAAAAGAGCAAATGTAAAGATCTGAGTGACAGTAACAACATTGTAACGGTGAACGACTGGGACTATCCATCTCCAATACAGCAGGTCTCGTGGCGTCCAAACACGGACAACCATTTAAGGGGTGAGAGTGTCATGGATGCCCAAGCCTCACTGATGCATGTGGTTGATCACCGAAGGCTATTACGTCTGGTCTGATCCCAAAGAAGAGCTACCGTAGCACAAACTGCTGTAACTGTTAATGCTGTCAACGACAAAAATCACACAGTACACTGTAGGTTGCTGCGTATGGGGCTGCCAAGCCACAAGCCTATCAGGTGGTGTTAATCTTATGGTTGATCAGTGTATACTATACTTACACAGTTTCCCTTGAAACCTACATTCAAAGAAACATAAAGCTCTTCTCTCCTGCAACACACCTACACATTCAGATACGCGCATGAGATCGTGAATCTGCCGAGACAATGATTCCCAAAACTTTGCTGGGAATAAAAACAGGCACTGTTGTTCCTGCAACAAATGTCCAGACATTTAGGCAGCCAAACACTTTGAATCTATTCTTCTGACACAGAGCGGCTCGCTACATTAAAGTTCCTTTCCATCTGGGTGAGAAAATGCACTTCCTGCCTCCATCTTGCTCCTACTGGTGTAAAAAAATAACAATTCACTGACCTAATTCTGCCATGTTTTGTCTTTCCTCGGCTTCACTTGTCCCAGTGAAGTTTCCTTCCTTCCATATAAAAAAATATCAGATCAGTAAAACAGAAAGTGTAAAACAAAACATTTCACTGTAGCTCAAAAAGAAGGATTGAAACAAATGCCATATTAGGCCAATATTCCAATATTCAGGAATACTTGGAAAGTACAGTAATTTTGGCTACATGCCCGGTGAGGGTGTTTCTGTGTGGAGTTTGTATGTTCTCCCTGTGCTTGTGTGGGTTTCCTCCAGGTGCTCCGGTTTATTCCAAAAACACACATTAGGCTTACTGGATATTCTCTATTGCTGCTAGGTGTGAATGTGAGTCTTTTTTTTTGGTGTGTGTGTGTGTGTGTGTGTGTGTGTGTGTGGCCCTGTGATGGTCTGGCCATCTAATCATGGTTTGCCCAGAGTCAGCTGAGATGGTCTCCAGCCTCACTGTGACTACTAAAGGACAAAGTGGTTCAGAAAATGAAAGAAGGATTGTAATTCTGATTAAATAGCTGTCCTCATCTGACCCATGGGTAATCTTTGGGTCAATTAGTTCGATAGGCCTTTTAGCCTCAAAGCAGACTACAAAAATTTGAATGGCCTTGTCTCACACTAGCCCACCTAGCTTTGGCTTGATAGTGGGATTGCAGCTAATGTGAAATGGTTCCAGTTCTGAAAATTCCATGGTGTAGTCATGCTGTCTGAAACGCATTTCAGAGAGAAATATTACGGTTATATTAAATTGTCAGACAGTGGCGCTGGATTTAATACCACTCCAAGTTTGAGCCAATATTGTGCAAGAAATATGGGCTTTTGTTGAAGGTCAAAATGTTGCAAAAACTAAGCTTACGGTCTGAATAGCAGGTAAGTATAAAACTACGTCTGAGGTCTGAATACCAATGTACAAAAAATTGGATATCAACTCTTCACTCTGAAGGCACCCCATAACACTCCTTACACCTGAATACACCCTATAACTAAGACTATACAACACAATTACTGTACATGTGACTCCAGTTCAAGGGCCTTTCAAAAGACTACACAGACAGACAGACAGACAGGCAGACAGACAGATAGACAGACAGATAAATAAATGGATAGATAGACAGAAATAGATAGACAGACAAACAGACAGGTAGATAGATAGATAGATAGATAGATAGATAGATAGATAGATAGATAGATAGATAGATAGATAGATAGATAGATAGACAGACAGACAAGCAGATAGATAGACAAGCAGACAGGTAGATAGATAAATAGACAGACATACAGACAGACCGACCAACACACAGATAGACAGATATAGAGATAGACACACAGACAGACAGATAGATAGAGATAGACACACAGACAGACAGTTAGACAGATAGATAGATAGAAAGACAGACAGAAACAGACAGACAGACAGACAGATAGATAGACAGACACAGACATACAGATAGATATAGACAGATAGATACAGAGACAGACAGACAGATAGATAGACACAGACAGACAGACAGACAGACAGATAGATAGACACAGACAGACAGACATACAGATAGATATAGATAGACAGAGACAGACAGATAGATAGGTATATGATGGGCAGACAGGTAGGTTACGTGATCCTGGTCCTAATACTTCTGCTCACATGGGGTGCCACTTATAATACTGGTGATTAAAGTCCCAGACATTACTGTGGAATGATTTTGATGCAAGTCTGAACATCTTCACACAGCATTCAGTTTCTTACAAAAAAAGCTTAAAACAGGTTTAAAAACAATTGGATTTTTACAAGTGCTATAAGATCCTCATAATGAAAGCAATGTACCCTATAATATTATAATATTTGACTAATACAAACTAAAAGGGATTATAGGATACAGACACAAGGGTACAAATAAAAGAAGAGGCAAAATACATTATAATATCAGTGTCTTCAGATCTACTTTACTATTCTGCTTCAGGGTTATAATTCTTGGTGATGTCCAGACTTGCTCCACCTACGTGACTTCTCCATGCAATCTGATAAAGACAAAACAAAGAAAAGTGAGCCGTGACCTCGGCTCTGGCACAGCAGGTTCAGGCTACCCTTTTCTGTGAATCTGAGCGCCGGTTACAGCGCTTACAGTTACAGCACTGGGGCAAATATTTGAAGGCTTAACAAGCCTCAACAGGCTTCCAGTGGAATGAGGACCAGGGAAAGACAAGTTGCCCATGCCGAGCCTCCCTCGCCACAGGCCTCTGTTTGCTATGCACACCCTGGTCTGAGTCTGCTTTCAAAGATGCTGAGTGGGCTTTCAAGTTTAGAGAAATAAAAATGTGTGATAAAAACTGGACTTCACTGCTCGGTGTAATACCGACAAGAGGAAAAACAGACTCTCTTAAGTTGTTTGGTTTGAACTGTTTTGCTAGATCCTGTGCAACTCCTCAAAAGGTCTGGATTTGACTCCAAGAGTTTCATAAACAGTGCAACGGTGGTGCAGTTGTTGGCACTGTCGCTTCACAGAAAGCCAGTCAACACGTACCTTTCAGTATGGAGCTTGCATGTTCTTCGCATGCCTGAGTGGGTTTCCTCCAGGTACTCCAGTTTTCTCCCACAGTTGAGTAGATCAACTGGTTGTCCATAGGTGTTAATGTGAGTGTGAATGTGTTTGTGTCTCTGTGTTAGCTCTGTGAAAGACTGATGACATGTCCAGGGTGTACCCGGCCTTCTGCCTAATGTCGGCTGCGATTGGCTCCAGCTTACTTGTGGCCCATATTGGGTTAAACACTATAGATGGTAAAGGACGGATGGGTGTAGGAACATCTTCTTCAGACAGGATAAGTACTACTGATGAGTAAATATAAATATTTTCCTTCAATATTTGAATAGCTAGTCGACTCGCTGGTCACAATAAATCCCTCAACAGTCTTTTACTGTATACTAACGCTGGCTTAAGGCCTTGTCTGACTGGTTTCTCACCAAAGTGTGGATGCAGCACACAGTCCATTTACAGCTAACATTCATTCAGTGCCATTCACAAAGTTAATAAATAACTCTTACATGGAATGAAACCAGAAGGATTGTCATCACAAAAGCAGGACTGTCACGGATTATGCACAATAACAAAAAGTACCACAGGAATTTCCTCTAAATGTTGTACTGTTACATGGAATGGTGCTTCGATGAGAATGGTGGTAGCAAATAAGTCACAAATCAAAGCAACAGGGTGTGATATCATGAGGTATATAATAATCAGTGAGAGTTACTGTTGCTACTATGAATATTCAATTCATTTACCGCTCTTGGTAAATTGTTTTATTCTTCTTATACCACATCACAATGCTAATTAAAATGTCTTTGATTTGCATTAGTTGGTTTGAAAAGGCCAAAACAGTAATAAGTATACAGTATGCAGGTATTAAACTAAAAAAATCAGATGTAAACTACTGAACTGAATATAATAAGGATAAGCACTAGAGTTGTGCCGATACCAATACCAGTAGCGGAAATGCTGCTCTGGTCCACGCGCCAATCCAATACCACTTGATAAAACAGTGAGTTTACACAAATGAAGTTTGAAGATTGATGTTTTCAATCCCGGAAATCAGTTCATATTCACACTCTGCAGAAAATCTGTTCATCCTGCCAGCTTCTGTTTACAGCAGCAAAGAAGAACCGGTTTCCAGTTATAAGAGGCTTTCAAAAGTTAGCATAATGTCCGCAATTTGGAAATAATTCACTTTGGAGAGTCCCACCAGCGTCATGTACATCACACAAGATAACAGTATGAAGTAGTCGCACCAGTGTTGCCAAATTCAACACCAGCAATCTAATAAATCAGGAGGAGATGGGAGAATGAGCAACACCCTCCCATTCCTCCACCTTCATGGTTAAAGCACCCTTGAGCAAAGTACCTAAACCTCACTGTGTGTGTGTGTGTGTGTGTGTATGTGTGTGTGTGTGTGTGTTCACTTTGTATGGGTTAAAAGCAGAGTCTAATTTCTCTTGTGGGATTAATACAGTATATCGCAAAAACAGATGCGGCATGCAAAAGAGAACGAGTTGTCTGAAGTAAAGGACTTTCAAACAGCGCATTCAAACGGCATGATAAGTGTCACAAAGACAGTCCAAAAGCAAAACAGATTACAGACAAATTAACTGACTTTAAATAACTACTTTCAAGAGCAGACGCTGAACAGTTCGTTTATAGGAATTAAAAAAACTTTGAAATTGAAATGAACATGCTGGGTATCAGATCTGTTAGAACGGGTGCATTTACATGAACGTGGCAGCTGAAGGGTGCTGGATAACTGATCCGAAGGTCGGGGGTTCAAGCTCCACTCTCACCGAGTTGTCACTGCTGTCCCCCCAGTGCAGCTAACTGGGTTATCAAACTGTCTGTGGTAAGAGGCATGTAAAAGAACCATTGCTGACGTTCGTAAAGAGTAGGCTATCAGGTTGCCATCAGTGATTTTTGCCCTGCGATGGCCTGGCAAGCTGTCCAGGGTGTACTCTGCCTTCGCCCAGAGTTGGCTGAGATGGGCGCCAGCCTCCCCACGACCCTAATTAGGAATAAGCGGTTCAGAAAATGAATGAATGAATAGTATAAATGACAGATATCCCATGACACTGAACCGCAAAGATCAGATCGCAAAACACAGACTAATAATAAAAATTATTTATCAATATTATCTTTCAATCCTTCACTGTCTTCAGTAGCCTCTTTACGATCCAGTCCATCTCATGGTATCATACACAAACATTCACACCTAAGGGCGCTTCACCTCGGAGGTGAGGCGAAACCGCAGAGCCCATAGGAAACCTGCGCTAACATGAAGAGAACGTGTGAAACTCCACATACAGTAACCCGAGTTCAGGATTGAAGCAGAGACCCCAGAGCTGAGAGACATCATAACACCGTAGCACATTTTTCATTCATTCATCAATTTGCCAAACTGCTTAATCCTACTAGGGTCATAGAGAGGCTGGAGCCTCTCTCAGCCGATTTGGATAAAGGCAGGGTAAACCCTGAACAGCTCGCCAGTCCACTGGAGGGCCAGCACACATACATATAACCATTCACATTCACACATTTTGGTACAGTCAAGACTACTGTGGGTGGCAAGGTGGCATAGTTTTTAGCATGTCCACCAAACAGCAAGAAGGTCCAGAACTTATGTATTGGGCTCATGTGTTTCTATGTGGACTTTGCATGATATGTCATGCTTGCACGGTTTTCCTCCGGGTACTTTAGTTTCTTCCCACAGCTCAAAGACATGCACTTTAGTCTAATTGGCTGTTTCAAGCCCCTGGATGTGACTGTGAATAGTTGTGCATGTGTTTGCCCTACAATGGTCTGGCGAGCTGTTCAGGGTGTGCTCTGCTTTTGCCCAGGATTGGTTAAGATGGGCTTCAGCTAAGAATTAGCCTAAAGTGCATGTCTCTGGACTGAGGAAGGAAACCAGAGAACCCAGAGTAAACCCATGCAAGCATTAGAAGAACAAACAAACTTCACCCAGAAATGACCTTGCCAAGCCCGGGACGCAAACCCAGGACCTTTTTGCTGTGAGGCGAAAGTGCTAACCCCTGCGTCACCGTGCTGCCCTAGATCGTTCTTAAGGAATCAAATCATTTTCACATCACGACATTTTTTATCTGAGTTTTATGCAGTACATCCAGTAGAAAGTCTATTTCCCTAATCAGTCACTTATCAATTACATAATCCTTCCCTGGTGGACACTCATTCCTATCAATAGATCTTCCTCATGACTCTGTTAAAAGAAACAAACAGTTACACAGCACCCATGTGTGCACCTGGTTATCACATGCTACTCGCATCATATGGCCAAGCGTAGTTATATTTCTGGATGAGGATTTGGACCGCATGGATCAGTATTCACCATAAGCCGCCCACTGTGCAGCCAGACGGAAATTCCACTCAGAGCTCGAATAATATGTTAGCTCGCATTACTGCATCACACTCTTCCTACGCCACGTTAATTAATCTAAAACGCAAAGATCTTTGACAGAATACCTGCAAGACGATTAAAAGACAGGAAAATGCACTCTTTCAAAGCAATGGCTCACTGCCTGCAAGATTTTTTAGATTCAAAGTAGAGTCTCTCCAGAGTTTGTGCCAAATAGCGAAAAAAAAAAAAGAAGAAGAAAAAAAAAAAAAAGCAACATCTGTTGGGCTGCTGCAGTGAGAGATCCACGTTAACTGTTGTGTTGTCACAGACAGCATGGAAGAAATCTGACTACTGAATCATCTCTGGACTCGTTCCTGTGTGAATTTCATGTTTATTCGACGTGTCAGATGATTATAGAACACCTTTTACTTTCTATCAAGTACGCAAATCCAACAAATGAGTTTTAAGACATTAAGAAAATGACAAACACATGCAGGAACTCTCGTAAGAAAAGATTTGCATGTATTTGTATGCGGACTGTTGAAAAGTAGTTAAAGAAATGCCTGTGTCTTTGGAAATGCTTAAAAATCGAGAGTTCAGTTCTGTTTCAGGAGTAAAACTAAGAGCTAACCTGAACACGGATGCTTTATATTTAAATTTGCATGCGAAATCACATTATGTTCACTGTAAATACAATAAATGGCAAAAATAGGATGCAAGGACAGACTGTAACAGAAAGTATGCGATGCTGAAATAAAAGAATCTGTCCCACATGTCTCTGCAAATGGACCCAACAGACTCAAATTCCTTCAGTTACCATAATCACGTGCAAACCTGCAGAACTGCACCTCTTCCTCTCTGGAATAACAGAAACAACTGAACAGAAAAGAAACGTGATTTTATCAGCTCTTTGTGCTTGAATGTGTTCTCTCATCCATAGCAGGTCATAGACGTTATGGATTAGTCTAAGCATCTTATCAATTACTGTAAAAACTGGGGGGGGGCAATGAGCAGATTAGGGAAGACATTTGAGAAACAAATACGAGCAGTGTGCACGGAAAAGCTTTCCACAAATTATAAAAAGTGTGTCAAAGTGCAACCACCCCATTCTTTGCTGAATAAATAAAATACCACAAAGTACTTTTAAAAGGCTGATATTTGGCACAGGGTGCGAGATCATTACAAACAAATAAAAAAATGAATACGGCACATTTAGACACTCCAAATGATCTTACGTCTATTGGTATTATAGGTGACACCTGATTCATCTGGAACATATTATATAAACCATCCAAATATTTTAAGAGCATATGGTGTTCATTATCATGTCAGACTGCACTAACGCTCAACTGTCTTTCACCAGAGAACCTCCCAAAAACAGGAACAAACTGGCTTTATCTCAAAGTCCCAGCACCTGAGTGGATCTCTTTCTCCTATCATCTATTATATAAATACAGTGTTCGAAATAAGAACAGAAAAGGTGGTTGTGCACTGGAGAACCTCTTGCCCAATTTTAAACATCATTAATATCATACTCACTGTCTACATACACCTCACTCACTCTCTCACTCACACATTTGCCGAACCGATTAATCCTACTATAGTCACGGAAGGGCTGGAGCCTATCTCAGCCGACACCGGGTGAAGGCAGGGTACACCCTGAACAGCTCGCCAATGAGTCAACATGTAACCATTCACACTCACACTCACACCTAGGGTCAATTTGGAACAGCAGAATAGCCTAACTGTTCCGGGTGTGTGCTGCCTTCACCCAGAGTTGGCTGAGATGGGTGTCAGCCTCCCCATGACCCTAACGGAATTAAACGGTCTGGCAAACAAGTGAGTCAGAATTAGCTTAATGTGAATGCCTCTGGACTGTGGGGGGAAACTGGAGTACCCAGAGGGATCACATTCCGCAGAGAAAAGCCCAAGGCAGGGACTCGAACCTAGGACCTTCTTGCTGTGTGGCAGACGTGCTAACCACTACGCCACCATGCTGCCAAATATGATGTTAATATTATACACTGCAAACTGTTTTTAAATCTTCAGTAACTAGTTTAAAGTATAGGGATTATTAATGAGAAACATTTTTCTGTGTTGTTTACATGGGTTTTTTCTGGGTACTCCGGTTTCCTCCCACAGTCAAAAGACATGCCCATTAGGCTAACTGGCTGTTCCAAATTGCGCCAGGTGTGAGTGTGACAATGAATGGTTGTGTATGTTGGCCCCGTAGTGGACTGGTAAGCTGTTCAGGGTGTACCCCACCATCGCTCAGAGTCGGCTGAAAAAGGCTCCAGTGTTCCCGCAACCCTAATGCAAATAGATGGACGGATGGATGACTGGATTTAAATAAATCACTGAATGTGTGCTCTATCCACTTATCTGTTATAAGAACCAAACCGTTCGCGTCATGTCATTAAGATGCGACTGAACATGACATGAAATCACTGAGATTTATATTGTTCTGCTAGCATTTTTGCAGCCACACAATAGTCATAACTTAGTATGTCATTGTCATTAGTCATCAGTAACAAGACAACTACAGGTGAAAATGCATCACTGTTTATTCATCAGGCACATCGGCGCTGAATGGAGTGCTGACCAATCAGATACAAAAACAGTTCATGTTGCAAGTCATGCAGAAACCCCATCGTGACTTTCCACACAGTAACAAATCCACCTTGCCTGCACTCACTGCAGCTGCTGGTGACAACTAATTTGCGGATAACTAAATTACATAGTTAACGCCAATCCGGGTCTCTGTACGCCCGGAGCAGGAGCTTGGTTCGCATTGCCGGCAGTAAGTCAGACTTGTTCCCAGTGCATGTGGGACTTCGGCAGGGCTGCCCTTTGTCACCGGTCCTGTTCATAATTTTTATGGACAGGATTTCTAGGTGCAGCCAGGGGCCGGACGGAGCCCGGTTTGGGAACCACGGGATTTCATCCCTGCTTTTTGCGGATGATGTTGTCCTGTTGACTTCATCAAACCAGGACCTTCAGCGTGCGCTGGAACAGTTTGCAGCCGAGTGTGAAGCGGCTGGGATGAGAATCAGC
>JAQMYF010000025.1:28759802-28770062 GCA_030014195.1 Neosilurus mollespiculum
TGTGTGTGTGTGTGTGTGTGTGTGTGTGTGTGTGTGTGTGTGAGAGAGAGAGAGAGAGAGAGAGAGAGAGAGAAGGTGTATGTGTGAGTGTATGAATGAGAGAAAGAAGACTGCTGGAGGAAACCGGAGCACCTGAAAGAAACCCACACAAGCACAGGGAGAACAAGCAAATTCCACACAGAGACACCCTCGCCGGGCACGGGGCTCAGACCCTGGACCTTCTTGCTGTGAGGCAGATGTGCTAACCGCTACGTCACCGTGTCAGCCAGTTAAACATATAAAACAATAAAAAAGGAGGTTTAAATGTTTATTACATGCAATGTAGGTACATGTTATTACTGAAACGTTGGCATGATTTGCTGACTTTGTAAGCACAAGAGGATCGTTATGATGCATTTGATTCTCTAAAACATTAGCAACGTTTCCAGGCAACCCAAACATGGAACTGGGCAGGATAGTGAAGCTTTAATCGGTGGAATATTTAGAATCTACCCACGCCTATTAATTGTAAAATACTTTATTGACTTCAAACCTCCCTTCCACAGTGCACACTCTCATCCTGCAGTGTACATCCTTTTCAACATCTGCCAGAAAGAGTGTGACTGACAAATGAGCATTAATTGAGCTGACGTCTTTTCTTTTTTCACCTTCGTTATGAAGTGCTCCCTGCCAGCTTGCTGTGGTTGGTTGTAAGCTAGGTCCAAGATCTCTGGAAAATCTTTTCAACCGCTCTTAAATGACTACAAGGCCACTTGAAACCTGCTTGGCTGCAATCGATTGTGGTTTTGGCATTTCTAAGGATTAAACCTACTCAAATTTCCTTGATGACTTCTCTGAAGTCGGTCCTTCAGTTTATGGGAGAAAAAAAATCTAGCATGGTTTCTCTTCGCTGTATCACTGCTATCCTCATAAAGCTTGCTTTCTCATTGAGCATGTGGAGAACACTCTGCATAAATTGAGTTATTTTCCATGCTCTCTACAGACAGCTGCTGTGCCAGGCTGTAAAAATGAGAGAGAGAGAGAGAGAGAGAGAGCAGAACTTTCAAGAAGACCCATTTGCCCCATTTGCACGGATGAGGTTGTGCGCTGAGCCGAGAGTCCGTTGATTGTTCCTCTACCAAAGTGACTCACACACACAAGCCTGTAACCGTCTTAAAACACATTTTACTTATTTCGATTTATTCAACTCGTCACTCTCAATTCTTAGTTTGGTGACCTTACACGACCCCAAAAAGACCGAGGAGGCAAAGCGTTAAGAGCATTTCTAGAATTTCACTTTGTACAGTCAAGTACACTTTGGTGCCAAGTATAGTCCCCACACGGCATGGCGGCGTACTGGTTAGCATATCCGCCTCACAGTAAGAAGGTCCTGGGTTCGAGTCCCAGGCTCTGTGTGGAGTTTACATGTTCTCTCTGTACTTGTGTGGGTTTCATCTGGGTATTCCGGTTTCCTCCCACAGTTCAAAGACATGCACATCAAGCTAACTGGCTGTTCCAAATTGCCCCGGGTGTGAATATGAGTGTGAATAGTTGTGTGTGTTGCCCCATGATGGTCTTGCGAGTCTTTGCCGAGTGTTGGCTGAGATAGGCTTCAGCCTCCCAGTGGCCCTAGTCAGATTAATCAGTTTGGCAAAAGAGTGAGCGAGTGAGTGAGTGAGTGAGAGAGTCCCCATTTCAGTGTGGACAGGAATGTATCTGTATTAGTGTGAACATGACCTGAGTGGGTTCCCAGGCTTACAGCCTCAAAGCACACGGATATGAGCAATAATATCCTTTCCACGGTCACAACACTCACAATGTGCATCTGTTTTCTTCCTTCTCATCAGTGACTTTAATGTAATCTCTCGTGTCTAAACATCTCTCCTATCCAGTGCTGCAGAAAATCTCTTATAAATGACAAGCTGTTCCTGACATCTCACAGGAAGCAAATCACGGGTCGTATATAAGAAACAGGCATGTTCTGGTCCTGGGCAGGACACAATCATACTGTTTTCCGTGCTCCTTTGGTCTGTTTCCAAACCCCGCTGCTGTCTTACGTCTCTGTCAGAGATAACTTTGCCGGCTGCAGTCTTTTTTTTTTTCCTGGAGAAAATGAAACACAGTTGAGGAAAACATCCTGGACTGAAGTCTCCCAGAAACCTCTTCTCTTTACTCAGGGTGCTTGCTGTGTCTGGGTTGGGCAACAAATGCCAGGTAATCTACCTACTCTTAATCACCAGGATATAAGTGGCAGCCTCAACAAAAGCAAACTACTCACTTAAGGATGATGTTATACAGTACACGCCAGATTCCGAAATTGGAGAGTTACTGTATTTTTAATTCTTTTCTAACTTCATAGCGATGTATGCATGGGCGGGTGGCACAACGGCGTCGTGGTATGGCAAGGGTTTGATTCCTGGGCTCGGGCGTTTCTGTGTGGGCTGTGCATGGGCTTGTGTGAGTTTCCTCTGGGTACTCTGGTTTCCTTCCTTCTGTGCATAATTGTTAATTAGACATGAGTAAAATATCACAACCTGAGTTTTCAGTAGGATCTTAGAAACAGTGCTGAATCTTATATGTTAAATACGATTAATTTTGGGGATACAGAACAATTCCTTTCTTTGTTTAAAATATTTTAATATAAAACTAAATTCTATTTATTTTTTCTATTTATTTGTTAAATATTAACAATTTAGTCTCTTTTGGACTTCATTGGCTCTATACTGTATCTGAATCTGCCATATTTTACTGACAGGGTGCCCTCATGTCTGTGTTCCTTCTGGTTTCTCTCTTTTTAGTTATGCTGTCAGTCAGTCATGCAGGAGTCCCTGCTTTCACTCAGCACTAATACACTCTCTTTATTAACCATTACACTGTTATGAGCACACAAAACAACCCACCTCTCTATTTTTGTTGAGGTACATATGCTACTTCTGAGATACCAGTGATCCTGATCCTGATGTGCTACTACTGGTTGAAGTTTTCACCTTCGAAGTCCTTCGCTCCTGCTGATGATCCATATGGACCTAAATATACACTCAGAAACTGTGAAGATGACTTTCCACTACTGGTGATATGAAGTCTTTTACTGAAATGATTTAGGATTACAATTACAATTACAGCTATAAGATAACCATCTAGACTTTGTGTTAAATTATAGTGAAGTTTCTGCTACATGGTTTGTATTTTTATCTGGTTTCACCCAACTGAGGATGGGTTTCCCTTCAAGTCTGGTTCCTCTCAAGGTTTCCTCCAAGTGTCATCTGAGGGAGTTTTTCTTTGCCACCGTCGCCATGGGCTTGCTCATTAGGGATGTGTAGGGTTTATAGAGAAATGTTTACTATGTACAGATACTGTGTGACAATGTCAGTTGTAAAAAGCGCTATCCAAATAAAACTGAATTGAGTTATACAGACAGGAAGTGGGCGAAAAATGCACACAACTGACAAATTAAAAGAAGAATCGTTGGGTCTGTTATGTAGGAGATTTCTATTTTGCTGCCATGGTTTGTGTTCATGGGGTTAGCAGTGTCACCTCAAAATAAGAAGGTTCTGGGTTCAAATCTCAGCTAATGGCCTTTCTGTGTGGAATTTGCATGTTCTCCCTGGGCTTGTGTGGATTTCCTCTTCTGGGTTCTCCAGTTTTCAGTCCGAAAACATACACAACAGGTCAACTGGCTACTCTAAATTGCCACTAGGAGTGAATGTGTGTTTAAATGGATGCATGGACTGGCAAACTGTTTAGGGTGTACCCCACCTTTTCCCCAAAGATAAGTGGAATAGATAATGAACAGATGGACTGATGGCTGGGTGCATGGGTAAATGGATAGGTACATGGTATGGATGGATGGATGGGTAAATGGACAGATGCATGGATGCATGGATGGATGGATAGATGGGTTTGTGTTCTCTTGGTACCATTAGAGGCATGGTTGAATCAAGTCAGTATCCTGTGAAGAAACCTATCATCCTGATGGTAGAGGACGATTGCATCACTATCCAGAGATCATAAAAGCTCACTGAATGGTGAGAATCATGTATAGCATGTGCTGTGGCCATCAGTCACCAAATCTTACCCAGGTTGAATAATGATGACAGTTTTTTAACATTCTGTGCTAAACTTTCCTCCGCACCATTATCAGCACTGAGAATCACTGAGCTGTGTTCTTCCAGCTGACTGGCATTTCCTCAAAACTCATGCTGAAATATTTTTTCCTTTAGTGTTTATTCCTGTGTGGTTGCCTTAAAGCCACCAAACGGTTTGTATGTAAAGGTTAAGTTGTATGATGTCCACACTGTGATTTAGTAAATTGAAAACGGTTTTCCTAAAACTATACAGACCTAAAATTCAAGACCCACCGCTGTCTACTACTAACCATTTAATAATTGTTGTGGCTGTTCACTTTGCCAACGGAGCCAATTAGGCCTGCCATAAATGGACACAGCAGTATGGTTACAGTTAGAAATCTGTGCCAGTTCCCATAGTATTACATCCAGCCACAGCGGGTATCTGAGCCTGAGGAGGGATGATGGATGAGAAAAATCAGTAGTTCCATTCTAAATCCATAGAATTGTGGGAAAACGTTTAGGAAAACATTGGAATTATATAGACGACTGCATGAACAGCACATAAAATGTCATCTGATATGTTAGTCATGAAAATAAAGGTCAAAGTTTTTTTGAAGAACCACACAAACATGCAATATCTTCTCAATCTTTTAACAAATAATGTAAACCACCAAGGGCTGAAAAGTTCATGGGGTGACTAAGAAGGACTGACGCCAGAGCAATGAAACGTAAGAGCTTCTATACGAAGGGGATCCAAGCACTGCAACACAGATGGAAGAAGTGTGTAGACTGCAGTGTACCACATTTCGACCATTGCATCGTGGTTAGCCTATGAACATTTCAGCCCACGCTCCTAGATTGATCATGAAAAGATTAAGTTAACCTACATAAAGAGGAGGAGAAGTACAGCCTGAACCAAACCGGATTTCAGCGGATCTCGGAAGATTGTCGTTGAGCACAGAAAGGCTAAGATAAGGAGAGGTCATATACTCTTGGAGGAAAAAATAATTCTGTGGAGCCCATGCATGAACCTGATAACATGTGTGACAACACTGTTGATTTTTCTGATTAAAGGGAGACACAGATATAAAGCCATCATAACCCTAAAATCCCTATCTGGTTGACTTATAAGAAATTTACAGATTATTGTATTCAGATTCAATTTGCTCACTTGTATGAATCTGTAGGTTATCAGATTCATGCATCGGGCCTCTGAAATGTAGAACCCTTAAAATGGATCCAGTATCTCTTAGAAAGCTAATACTATTCAACCAGTCTTCCTCAATAGACACTACAACTGTCAGAGACTTACTTTAACACTGGGCAAAGATCGATGCAAAAGCAAGCCACAGAAACCTCAACAAATAGAGAGATCCATATTTCAGTGAACCAAAAAAAATAAAGCCGAGTGTTTTTTTATGGTTGCTGGGTTTCAAAAGCAATTATTAAATGCCACTTTCAATACAATAATGTTTTAAAGCATTGCAAGAAAGCGCTTTGTTGGTTCACGGGCTCTTGTCCCAATCGTTGCCATCAGGATTTCTGCGAAAAAGTCTGAAAGTTTCAGTTGAAAACCTGGCTGCCTCCACAAGAAGAGAAAGCCTGTGTTTTTGAATTTAAAATGTCCTACATTACAAGAGCAATCAGTGCTTTACTTTCCATCCATCCATTATCTATATCGCTTCTCCAGCAGGGTCATGCGGCAATTCGAGGTGACTTCAGCACGAGGCAGGGTTACATCCTGAACAGGTCACCAATCTACTGCAGGGTTAACACAGACACAAACAACCATTCATATTCACATTCACACCTAGAGACCATTTACAATACCCAGTTGACCTTTCTGAGATGGTGGGAGGAAACTAAAATACCCGGAGGAAACCCTCATAAGCACAGGGAGAACGTGAGGGAGACCACATAGAATTGGCCTAAGCCAACATGGGAGGGGGGTTTAAGCCCCTTAATAGACCCTTTAATAATCCGCTTAACCACCTGCTGCTCCACTACACTCTGCACACCTTCATTTGATCTGTATGTAAGAGCAGACATTAGAATATACCAAGATACAAATTCCACTGTAGATAAAGAATTAATGCATTTTTATTTAAGTATAAAATATAAGAATTTAAACCAACACTTTAATAAACGCATGAGTGTATGTTGTACTCGAAGACTTTTACTTTGCTTCATGGACATCATATCCAATGGGGCAGGTGCAAATGGCTCAGGCCCAGGCAAGGTGCCGCCCCATATTTCCAGAATTTTGGGGGCAGCCTAACACACACTGAGGGAAAGCTCTATCCGCCACCTAGTACGAATGAGCTCACAGGCGCCCATGATTGGCTGGTGCTCCCATGGACTCCCGGTCATGGATGGCTGTGGCATCAATCCGGATTCGAACCTGCGATCTCCGGATTGATAGTCACGTACCTTGTCGATGCGCCACTCGGGAGCCCCACAGAGGAGTCTTAGCACAGTGGGAGTCTAATAGGGATTCGAGCCCACCCACAATCTTGATCGAAAGCCCATCACCCTAACAACTACACCACTCACTACAGGATTATGGTGTTCAGGATCAGATCAGATTTTAAAAGATATTAAAACTGAAATCCAGATTATTGTAAACGGCTCCCAAACCTTTTCTAATAATTACGTATTTTCGTCGGGACGACTAAAAGAAACCACATTTAATGTGGCTGTTCATCAGAATGTCTTCTTTTCCTAGACACTTGCATGCTCCAATGGATAGTGGTCAGCATGTCCACCTCACAGCAAGAAAGTCCTGGGTTCAAGTCCCGGGCTTGGGCTTTTCAGTGTGGAGCTGCATGTTCTCAAGATGCTTGTGTGAGTTTCCTCTGGGTACTCTCGTTTCCTCCCACAGTAAACAGACATACACGTTAAGATAACTGGCTGTTCCAGATTGCCCCTAGATGTGAATGTGACTCTGAATGGTTGTGTGTGTGCTGCCCTGCCATGGTCAGGCGACCCTGTTTTTGGCCGGAGTAGGTTGAGATAGGGTCCAGTCTCGCCAAAACTCTGACAGTTTTAGGATTAAGCGACTCAGCAAATAAGTGAATGCCTGAAGGCTGCTCATTGGACGAACTGGATAAAGTAGTATACATACCCTTAGGCATTTCAGTGTGATTCAAATTTTTAAACTTAACATACACCTACACTGGGGATCCCCCTCCCTGCACCCTCCTAAAGACTTGGGCTTCACTCCTAATCCTGCACACCTGACTCTCTGATTATTGCCTTAACAAGTTCTTCATCAGCTAAAAGAGGTGTGTTAGAGTTTGGTTGGAGATAAAACCTGCAGGAAGATCGCTCTCCAAGAACAGCGATGGACACGCCTGAATTACACAAACACCATGTTTTAAATTGATTAAAAATACTCTACCTATAACATATCCTAATCTTTCTCCATTATGTTGCTTAGCAACCAAAACTAACTATAAAGAGATTACTTTGTGTAGCAGAAGAATAGTTTATTGCATATATCTTTAATTACATTATTATAGACATTATTTTAAGAGATGTTTGGGCACACTCGTTTGTGTTGTTCCTAAAAAGATCCTTACCCATTATAACATCAGCGTAACTCATGCCATCTTGTGGCTCAATGCTTTATTAAATGTGTGAAATCAGGGTTTCTAGACACTTTAGACCAAGCAGGTTCAGACAGCCTACCTGGCTCCAGTGACGTCCACGCCGACCATCAGCTGGCCGTTGAGGGACAGCAGCTCGTCCCGCAACTTAATGTCGCCACATCGTGCTGCGGGGCTCTTCTTCTTCACCTCTGTCACCCAGATGCACCCTACATCCAACACGGGGCCCTTGTCGCTCTTGCGGCGCCTGCGCCGAACCTTCTTCTTCCCTTCAGGATCCCCGAAGATGGGGATGTTCCCAAAGCTGAGACCAAACTCAGGCCCATCTCCTTCGGCTTTGCTTAAACAGACTGCCCGCACCTCCAGGTCCGATTCGTCCTTAAGCGTGCTGGCATTGCATGGGCGGCTCTCACAGTCTGTAAAGTTCAGCTGGATGTACTCTACCAGCTTGCGGACTGCAGCTTGACAGTGTGTTGGGTTACTTGCTTTCTTTCCACGCTCATCCTTGTGGTCCTGCTCTGCCTGGTTTACTCTCAGCCAGCTCTCCAGCAGAGAAAGGTGACTCAGTGCATTTTCCTGGGTGATGGGCATCCTAGCTGTTGCTGCTGGGCCTGCCTGGGCCTTCCCTGCATGGTGTGGGTCTAATGTTTGAAATTCGGGGATTATTAATAGATGGAGGAGATCAAATGAGCAAAATGGTGCTTGCCACCATCTGATACAGGCGCCCTTCAGACTTCAGAACTACAGCACCGACATCCCTGAATGTTACATTTGGCCTACAAAGGACCATGATGTCATTCAGAAAAAATAAAGGCAGAGAGGGAAAAAGGCTTTTTAGAATACAAGGGGTAACCGGAGAATGTGTGCCATTAACTGGCCTCCTTGGGTCATTCCAAATTCAATTTCCAGCCCAGTAATAGCATGAATTCCTGCAGCACTGTGACTTCGAAGTTTAGACCCGTACCTCCAGGCACCGCAGACGTTCACCTACAGAGAAGAACATCAGGATGGGTATTTGAATAGATAAACAGACTTGCACATTTTTCTCAAACATGCATGCACTTACCTTCAGAACCCTAGATACTAACCTGCCTCAATTGCCAAACCACTGGCCAGATGTTACAATGGTGTAAACGAAGCTCTTTTTTTCTTTACTCTGACAGATCGGCAAACCACATTTCTGACATTTTTTAACTACACGCTCTCGGCACTGGCCACAATCAAATTGCTACTTTGGGTATGTTCTCAAAATAACATGCATTTGTGCCCCAGAAAACCACATCCAGCCAACTCACAGATGCACTTCGCTTGTGATCGAGCATTTTTACATGGCTGTAAACAGAATATTACACTAAATACCATACAGTCCTTTGAAAGAGTTCAGTATTGGCTATAGCAGATGAGTGGTACATTAGCAGCCATTGCATATTGCACAAGATACTGAAAACAATATTACATACAGAGTCATAACTCTGAAGTGTTTATTCTGCAGTTTCCTCTGTGCTTGACCTGAATTCATATCATGTATCTCATGTGCTTAAGAAAAACAAAAAAATGTACCTTAATAACCAATTACTTCAATGTTCAGCAGACCGTATACAGTACAGTGAGATGTTAAAAAAAAACAACTTGTAACTTCCTTACAAAACTTGAAAATTTCCATTTGTGTCCCAATTTTTCTCCTTGATTTTAGGGAAATGTCAATTCCCTCTCATCGGACATCTCCTCCCTTGTCTCCCGACATCCACCAACTGGGGAGGACGAAGGTCACCACGTGTTTCCTCTGAGGAATGTGGTGCCAGCCGAGTGCATTTTTTCGAACAGCTGCGCATGCAATGTGGAAGAGGAAGCTTCCTACCCATGAGCTCACGGGAACTCCTGATTGCCTAGTGTTGCTCTTTCCTTGAGAACGTGGCCAATTGAATCTTTCGATCACAGGTGGCTGTGGTATCACCTGGGATTTGAAACTGTGCTCACCAAACGATAGGGTGAACGCTTTTGAATTGCGATGTGGTTTGGGAATGCAGCGAGCCTTTCGAAGTGGGCCGTTACCTTCCCAGAGTGTAAAACCAAAGAAAGAGTTAGAAAAGTATGTGCTTCATCCATATTTCCGTTTTAAGGAGTGGCAACAGTGTTGCCAAATTCAACACCAGCAATACCATCTTTCAAGCATTTGAAAACATGCCGTGCAAAAGAGTACAATGAACTCACAGACGCAATGTAGCCATCGGAGACAGCGGAACCCCTCAGCCACCCAGCACTTCTTAAGAAACAGCCCAGACAAAATGTAACAGGTCAAGGTCATTTGGACAAGGTCAAAGGTCAAACAGAGAAACTGACTAACCTCTGCATATCTTGACACTATAGGAAACATGCATGCGATGATGACTTGACGGAGGGGTAAAAACTGATGAACTGCAGCAGCAAATGCTGAAAGCACATTCAAAACATGATAAGTACATTTACATTTAAGATAACCTTGAAAAGTGTTACTGCAAAAGTTTAACTCAATTTACGGTAATATGGAAAAGTTTAAGTAATGTTAGAATCATATGTTTTCTAAATTATGGCTGTGCTTTAACAGTTTTTTTATACAGTTGTCTTAT
>JAQMYF010000025.1:28770162-28781090 GCA_030014195.1 Neosilurus mollespiculum
TTTCGGGCATGTCCGACCGGGAGGAGACCCCGGGGCCGACCCAGAACACGCTGGAGGGACTCTCTCTCAGCTGGTCTCGGAACGCCTTGGCACCCACCCGGAAAAGCTGGAGGAAGTGGCTGGGGAGAGGGACGTCTGGACCTCACTGCTTAGGCTGCTGCCCCCACGATCCGACCCCGGATCAAGCAATGATGATGATGGGTATTGGATTGGTATCTGTATCAGCAGGAACAAGAATGTTGGGTGTTGTTATCTGTATCAGGAAGGAAAATATTGAACACCGGAACATCTCTACATATGACCACCAATAGCAACTTAAATCAAGATTAGGAGCCATGCTAACTCTTTTGATGCCGACCCCCAGTCTGCAAACTGTAAGCAAAACATTCAACATTTCAAAAAAAATATCACATGTTTAATGCATATGCGATACTGTAATAGATTTCTCCTTTTGAGCTGAATCTTAGTCTGCTTGCATGACCAGTCACAGCCCTCAGGTAGCCAGCCAGCCACGATTAACATTCTTTCCAGGATGCTAAATTTAGATAAAATATAAACGCTTACATACGTAGCTGCTAGACTACATTACATAGTATTGAAGCAATAAGCAACTCCCTGTTGTGTGATTTTATCGGGGGGTTTTTGGCCACCATGACCAGAGCTGAGCTCCTGTAACCTCTAACACTACCTGTGAGGGAACGTTTTTAACCACTTCAGGCAGTTCAAGTTAGCTTGGCAAGATAGTTTGTTCTGACAGATTACACAGGCTATGTGTATGCTATATGTATATCGCTGAACGACTGTTAGTTTCATCCATAGTAGATGTCATCATAAAAACAGCAATATGATAGCTGCACCAAAACAGTTCCATGTTGAGGTAGGCAGTTTAATTCATTTTAGTGAACTGATTTTTTCCAACAATTTGAGATGATATATATTATATATCAAGCCGGCACGGTGGCGTAGTGCTTAGAATGTCTGATTCACAGCAAGAAGGTCCTGAGTTGAATTCCTGAGCTTGGGCCTTTCTGTGTGGAGTTTGCATTGTTCTCCCGGTGCTTGTTTGGGCTTTCTCCAGGCACTCTGGTTTCCTCCCAAAATCCAAAGACATGCACATTAGGCTAACTGGCTGTTCCAAATTGACTCTAGGTGTGAATGTGAGAGTTAATGGTTGTGTGTGTTGGTCTGGCAAGCTGTTCAGGGTGTGCCCTGCCTTCGCCCAATGTCGGCTGAGATAGGCACCAGACTTCCTGCGACCCTAGTCGGATTAAGCGTTTCAGCCAATGAGTGAGTGAGTATAGTAATAACGAGGGATTCCAACAGATTGCATGCAGTTGAATGTGAGCAGTACTAGAAAAAAGAACATCTCAGTTGTGCTGGTAAACCGGTAAAAAAAAAAAAACAACTCACTAAAAAAAAAGAATTCAGTAAGAGCAACCCGTTTGTGGACCGCACACCAATAATTGTGTGGGTGTCGCTGAAGGAGTTCTTGTTTACCATGATAAAACTGCATAAGAAAAAAAAAAACAACAACAAAAGCCTTTTATTTTCAATTAAAAAAAAATGACAAACTTTTTGTCTTTAAATCTAAAATTATTGAAATTGGACAGCGGTGTAGTGGTTAGCCTGTCCGTCTCACAGCAAGAAGGTCTTGGGTTCGACTCCCGGGCTAAGGGTGTTTTTGTGTGGAGCTTGCATGGGTTTCCTCTAGGTACTCTGGTTTCCTTCCACACTCCCAAGACATGCCCATAGGTGTGAATGTGAATGGTTGTGTGTGTGTTGGCCCTGCAATGGTCTGGCAAGCTGTTCAGTGTACCCCTCCTTTGCCCAGAGTCAGCTGAGATAGGCTCGAGCTTTGCGGCAATCCTAGTAGAAAGAACAAGTGGCTCAGCAAATGAAGAATGAATGAAGAGTGTATGGAATATCTTTCTACATGAATTACTAAAACTATGTGTTAAGACAGGCTTCCATTTCCACATTTCTGTTTAAGAGACGTGTGCTGTAGCATCCTGCTCCAGTGACCCTGAGCCGTGTTTAAACCATTTTAAACATGCCATCCTTTATTACTGACATACTGTTTCAGAAACTAAAAAAAGAACAATATACAAGGCTGCTGGCTTCCGAGGCTGTTTCACTGTTTTCTCTGGTCTACGACATTAAATCTGTTTACAAACAGCCAGTGGCTGCAAAGAAACTCCATTCCAATAACCCATAACTGCAGCCTCTGGTCCCCCTCCAAATAACTGGTCGGGTTTTTTAGTTAAAATAATACAGATGTGGATTTTCTTGAGCATCATGCTCAGACAAGGATTATTCTGAGCAACCAAGTGGCCATGAAACTCAAGCATGGCTCATTAGTGTTCTTCATGCACTGCTCACTTAACGTAAAGTTCCGTCTTTATAAGAGCAACATGTGCACAGATCAAATTTATAAAACATGCATCAGGGACCTCTGCTAGGGCCATTAAGGTTTGTCCTCTAGACTGGTGAAAAACAAAAAGATACAGCTTATTCTTGTACAAAAGGATTACGTTTCAGAAGAAAATACCTTTCCTCTTACCATGTTTCATGGAGTCCAGAGCAATGACGTAATGGAAGTTAAAAATAAGAACTGATGCCATTCTCTCAGCAAATTCCAGAAAGGAAGAAGCAAATCCACAGTCAACAAATTCAGCGATGGCCAGTCCAAGATCATTTGTCACATTGCAAGGGTGGTCTTTCTGAGTCACTCTGCTTTTTCCATTATGGCTGAAACCGTGGATATTCTTGAAATACAATATTGTGCTATTTGTTCTGTTTCGTCTTCCCCGACTGTGAACTGATTCCTTTAAAAAAAAAAAAAAAAAAAAACCCACTGTCTTCAAAAAATCGATCACAAAGCAGCGGTTAGAAATGCAGACTGACAAATAACAAACTTGGAAGCCAAATGCAGGAGAGACAGTTTACTTAGACTTTTCTAAAGTAGGCCTTTCTAAATCCCCACTAATCACAGAGAGCGTAAGCACAGAAGCTTTGAAGATGCCCCCACCACAGCTCTACGGGGTTCTGCCCTAGTGCCCAAGCAAATGCTTCATCTAGACTTGTCATTATGGGTTGGCTCCAAAAATGTCATCTTCTAATTATACAGGTAACAGCTTTCATTGTTAGGACAGCTGAGTAGCTCAAGCTCGAGAATATGATTAGCCTTGCTAATGTGACTCGTTTTCTTCTTCCAGAAAGACAAAAATGGAAAGCAACAAAAAACCACTCCAGATATGTGCAGTGGATAAATCAGAAGCCTGAGCACCTGGGACAAGAGCAAAGTGTAATATATATTTTATCATAGCCACCTTGCAGCCAAATTGACCGCAAGGTGTGTATAGGATTAGCGTTCACCAGTGTTTTTCTCTTCGCTTGTTCAAGAACCATTAATCCATTCATTCATCGTGTATACCATTAGGGTGGTGGGACAGCTGCATCCAATCCCAGCTGACTTCAGGAGAGTAGAAGGGTGCGCTCTGTTCAGGGCACCAATCTATGTAATCTTTAAAGAATCCTCCATCCAGTCATCCATCCATCCATCATCTAGATCATTTCTTCATTAGGGTTGCAGGAGAAATTGGAGTCAATCCCAGCTGATTTCAGGTGAGAGGCAGGACACACCCTGAGCAGCTCACCAATTTATCACCTTTTTCAAGGACCACATGAACTGAAGACTGACTTTCACAAAACAATCATTTTTTAACTGGTGTAAATAATTAATTGATTCAGAATCACAAATATCAGGGGGCGGAGCCACTGCATGTTTCATACGGAGACAATGATTGGTTGGTATCCATGGAAAATTGGGTGTAACTATGGAAAAAAATGGACATTAGGATGGATAAAAAATATTCCCGGCTTCTTATCAGCGCCCGCACCCAGAAATTGGGGCCACATCAATTTTTTTTTTAAAACCACACTCAAAACCTTGGGCTGCTTAATACCTTGTTCCGCTTAACCAAAGGATGTAACTCTATAGACGGCTAGCCTGCACGCTAGCTGTTAGCACGCTAGCAAATGGAGCGTGGAGTTCCATTTCACATGAGCTAAACACCACAAAATTTGCTAACTGTACACAGCCCCACATTCAATATGCTGTGTTTATAACTATATAATAAAATATAATTCATAACGTACCGTGGTAATAGAAATGAAACAGGAGGAAACGTTGATGAAAATGCCTGAACAGCTAACTGCTTATTCTGTTGTGCCGCATCCCTCATGAGCGCCCTGGAACATCAATAACGATAAGTGTAATGACATCGCTCGCCATCACTTACACCTATCCAGTGTAAATATATATGTATATTAGGGTGGCTTATGTACAGCACTGCATATATCCATTTACACTACACCTATATTTAGCTTAAATTATCCCCTATGCTGGAATTGTTGGTTCACTGTTGCAGTGTAGGGCAGTGGTGGCTTAGAGGTTAAGGTGATGGTTGCTGATCTGAAGGTCAGCGGTTTTATCCCCACTACCACCACAGCTGGGCCCTTGAGCACGGCCCTTAACCCTCAATTGCTCAGTTGTTTAAAAATGATCATTGTAAGTCGCTCTGGATAAGAGTGTCTGGTAAATGTTGCATTTGTTTGTTGTAATTGTTGCATGTCTGCATGAGTAAACTTAACGTGATATACTGTACAACGTACACAAGCTACCATTTATGAGCCTAATCTACTGGGTTTACTCCTTTGGGAAGGAGATGGGGATGGATAGAGCACATAGTCAGAAAAGAACCTAAATGAATTGCAAGAATAGTTCTCCCCTGGACACCAGAAGCCGGGAGAAAACAGGGCCGTCCAATAAATAAATAAATAAATAAACAAACAAACAAACACACCACACTCATGGGGGAGAATGCTGGAGAGAAAAAGAAATGAAAACCTGGAGGGGAAAAAAATGAGGAACCATCCAGGAGCAGCACTGAATCCCATTTGCTACAAGTTTTATCCGAACAATATGTAAATAGAAATTACCCAGCTGTCACAAACACCACTGTTAACTGGGTTTAGTGCTTTGTTGCTTCATAAGCAACTTCATAAGCGTGCATATTATCAGGCTGACAGATGTGGCAGTTTGCCAGATGGGATGTCAGGTCAGAGGAAAGCCCTAGCACTACCTGCTAATGCTAAGGGTACAGATGGCACTGGCAGAAACTGGGGCCAGTCTGCTCTGAGCATGGTAAATTAATCTAGCCTATGGAGATAAAGCAAAACCCCCAACATTGCTCCCAAACAGAAGTACTGGGGGCAGGTGGATGGATGGTGGCACTCCCGCCAATCGCCTCAGGTTAGGCAGTGTGTGTTAATCATCGGTGTCTACTTTTCTATTTATATTCCCATTCAGGAATATATTCCTGCCTCGCACAGGAATAGCTGGGCTAGACTCTGGATCTGCTGAAACCCTGATCAGGATAAAGTGCTCACGGAAGATGACTGAGTGAATAAATACATTTTTCTTTCTGCTCGCTGGTTAGTGTGTTGAATATAAATTACACACTTTCTGATTGCTAGCCTGCACTCCACAGCGTTGAGAGGGTGAGAGGGTGAGACGGATCGACCAGCAGATGACGGATCTATGCGGCACCCGGCATATCTGAATAGGAGCCGTGTGACTGCATGGTCAGCGTAAAATGAGACACGCTTTGTGTCCTCCTTGAGAGCGATGTCCACCCCCACCCTTCTGCACAGCAACATATGGTCATGTTACAGCCGTTTTCAGCCGTCCCTAAAAGCCACATGTCTCACACAAGTCTTCGTTCCACGAGCCATGGTACACACTTCAGAGGGAAGTGACTTTAACAGAGTGCCACACATGAGCTGTTGAAATACTTACTACAAACGTCACACTGGCAGATTCATAAAAATGCCTTTACAGCAGATCTATAAAGAGAGAGAGAGAGAGAGACAGACAGACAGACAGACAGACAGACAGACAGACAGACAGACAGATAGATAGATAGATAGATAGATAGATAAAGCTTGGGATTTCAAATTAAAAACACTCACTCATTTGCCGAACCGCTTAATCCTATTATGGTCACGGGGAGATCGGAGCCTATCTCAGCCAACACTTGGCGAAGACTGGGTACACCACAAACATCTCATCTGACCATTGCAAGGCCAACACATACAACCATTCACAATCACATTCACACCTAGGGGCAATTTGGAACGGTCACATAACCTAATGTGCATGTCTTTAGACCGTAGGAAGAAACTGGTGTACATTGAGGAAACCCACTTAAGCACAGAGAGGACAAGCAAACTCCACACAGAAACACCCTCGCCAAGCCCAGGTTTCGAACCCAGAACCTCAGTGCAGTGAGGCGGACATGCTAACCACTACAACACCATGCCACCCAAATTATAAACAGCAAGTCTTATTTTATTTTGACTAAAAAACAACCTAAACTTACAATACAGCTGTGAACTGAGATTTGAATTATTTGAGCAATTTCTAAGAAATAAAATGTATGGTGCATTTATCATATTCTTATACAAACCAGCACATTTTTATTAGTGGATGTTTCATCATCTTAGGGTCCCAAAAGCTCAGTCTGTCCTTGCAAACATAAGGGCAAACCAGAATATTAGCAGCTGGTCAAAAAATTAGTTGCAGTTCTGCTTCAGTTCTTCTGCCAAGAGCAACTCATGGGTGAAAATGCATTGTGGCAAACGTTTAGGACCAGGGTAGCACGTCTGCCTTACAGCAAGAAGGTCCAAGGTTCGAGTCCCAGGGTCAGCAAGGGGATTTCTGTATGGAGGTTTCCTCCTGGTACACCGGTTTCCTCCTGAGTGTGAATTGTTTGTTGGTTGTGTGTTGGCCCTGTGATGGACTGGCGAGCTGTTCGAGGTGTCCTTTGGCCAGAGTCAGCTGGGATGGCGAGCTTAGTAGAAGAATGAATAAATTAATGTTTAAGACTAAATTGTTCCTTCACATTACAAGTCGTGGATCACTCACTCCGATTAAAGACACTGTCTTCCATCTTAGGTCCAATGTCTTTGGTGAATAAAAACAGTAAATATGGAGGAAGAGTGGTGCTGTTTAATGGTGTTCTAATTCATTGCACTTTTTGTTGAATTCAGTGAATATCTCCTCACGGTCCACTAGCTGTTCATTCTAGTTTCAGTACAGAACAAGCGTAGCAAGTTTGAAAGCCGCAGCTGCAGGAAAATGTCAATTGTTTCAAATGTCCGGAAACATAACATACAGTTTTGCCTCTGTGACCTTGAAAATTAGATCGAGGTCACTCACACACAAACCCATCCTAGCACTCACAGTAGTGAGACAGCATACCAAGTCTGAAAGCCCCAGCTTCAGCGCTCGGCAAGTAAATGTCCGGAAACTAGTGTGATGGACGGACGGACGGGAAAACGGACTGAACCCATTTCTACAGCTTCCGAAGGGCGGGAGCTTAAAAAATCCAGTGTTCATACACAGCCCTGGTTCTGCAGGTGAGAAACAAATTCTGTGGCCTAGTGCGAGCCATACAACACTATTCCAGCCAATCAGCAACAGTGGCATTTATGTACCCTGTTGCTGATTGACTTGCAGGAAAGCGCGGCGTCCCTCGTGTATTTTTAACTGGTTTCAACCATTCTGTAAATCTGCTTTGTGACAGTGTCAACAACAACAGTTAAAAGCGCAATACAAATAAAACTAAATTGAAACTGAAAGTTGAATGAATGTGGGGGGCGGAGCTTCTGACGTTGCACTAAAGAGAGGTGTGTTTGTTTGGCTGTTCGATGATTGCGATTTTAATTCAATGGTTGCATGAGTGCGAATTCGGCAGAACAGACACTGCTCTTGATTGCATAAAGAAATGAATCAGTTTTGGGGATTTTAGTATTATTTGTGCAGCCCTGACTTTACATTACACAAGAGAAACGATACTTACTATAATTTCAACCTCAGTTACTGTAAATGAACCTATAGCCATAATGTAACCTTTTATTGCCTTTTAATATATAAGAAGGTAATGTTTTAAGCATTCAAACTCATATTTTTGCAGAAAAATAAGTCTCTTTTGGACTAACACACACGATAAGATCTTCAAATGAGGCACTGACTTCTTAGTGATGATAAATGTGAGCAGAAGCCCGGCACCGTGATGCAAACAAAGCCTTATACAGCGCACACTAGCTTTTATTCACTGCTCACCACATCGGTTTGCTTCTGGCAGCCATGTTCAGTAAAAAGGAGAAAAACACACTGTCACCTGGAGCCGTGCAGTCTGGCGGCTATTGCGCACCTGAATGCCCGTTCACTCGTGATGATGGATTTGTAGGACTGGGGGAAATCTCTCAGTTGTTGTTCAGTGGCAGATATTGTACCTGTGTTTTGTGTTGCAGTGCTCATGAATCACTGATGGTTTTGTTCAGAAAGCATCCCTTTGTGCCAACTATAGCCAACATCTGTGTAATTTACACAACTAAAGAACCAGGTGTACAGCTCTCTGGCTTTGGCCAACATTTCCCTGCTTCACAACACTCTAATGAAAAAAAAGGAGAAATAAACGTATAAAAAAGACCGCCACTTCTGAAAAAACAAAGGGAGATTCCCTAAATTCTACCCTGCTGGTCAATCCAATACATTTTATCCAAATAAATAAATAAATAAAGGACGATATTTGCTTGTATTGGAGCCTGTTAAACAGAGTAGCTTAAGAAGGAAAGAGTATGTTTATGTACATGTGCTCCTGTACTAATTATGGGAAATAGCCAGGCTTGTAAGGTGATGTTAAAGGGGAGATATGATGCTTTTTCCTTTTTTTGACCCATAAAAGTTGTTACAGTGATGAATAGCCATGTTAGACAATGCCAGAGTGTGAAATAACGAGGTTAGCACGTTTCACTACGAGCCGGCTGTAAACACAAGGTGTTCCTGATTATTTATTTATTTATTTATTTATTTTGGATGGGGTACTCGTGCATCATGGCATGCTGCGCATTCTGATTAGTTGGCCTTCCGCCACTGCTCCCCCACAAACAGTAATACCACCACCCCTCCCATTCTGCCTCCCAGCACACTGAGCATGGAGCTTTGAGGAGACCAGTTAGAGCAAAGTAGCCACAGAGCATGGAAAGACCATAAATAGGAGGAGGAAGCCAAACATGCCATCAAGCACGCACTGAAAATACAGCTTTTTCGGGGAGGAGGGGAAGCATTTTCCTGAAGAACTGTGGAGTTTTTTGAATAACGAAATCATAATTAAGTGCTCCACAGGTGTCTGAAATAAAAAAAGTAAGGTCTGAAAATGGGTATAATGTCTGTCCTTTAAAGAGCCTAGTTTTTTCGACAATAAATATGGTTAAGATCCTCCCACTGGTGAATCATCTGACTAACGCTAACACTAGAAACCAACTGACTTTGCAAACTCTAACTCATGGAGTTGGATTGTGGGGGCTGATTTATTGCACCTACACACCAGCCATGACGTACTGCCTTTCAATTCCACCTAAATGTAAAAATGTCGCTTATATGATATAGCCTAAGGAGATCTTCTGAGCACAAAGAAAAGCAAAGGACAGGAAGGGAACATGATAAAAAAAAGCACAGAGGGCCATTTCCAGCTAAATTTAAGAGAACTGTGGGGGGCAACTGGGATACGAGCAAGAAACACCCACAAATGTCAGAGGGGAGCCAACGTTGGAGAAAAGAGACGTCATTCATAGCTCTGAGTCCTCAGTGGAGACAATACAGGCCACTTACGCTGCCTCCTCATATGTAAATGATGCCCTGTGCAGGGTGCAGTGCGCAGAAGCTTCCATGCAGGGTTTAAAAAAAAGCCTTTGACTAATCAACGACTATCATAAATTTTATTTACGTTTCTCAAAGAATTGTGGGAAAATTTCTGAATGCTCTTAGGATGAACTATGCCATGTGAAGCAGTGTGTGCTGACATTATAAAGAACAAAAGGCTTTCACTTGGTGACTCTACGTTCACACTACCAAGCAATTTTATTCTAATTTTAATGTATATTTATTAGGGATGTGAATCTAACAACAACTCACAATTCAATTTGATTCCGATTTTTGGGGTGAAGATTCGATTCAGAATCGATTCTTGATTCAAACCGATGTTTGATTCATTACCGTTACAAACAAAGGGAGCCAATTTCACGAGTAACTACATTCTTCTATGAGCTCGGAACGACTCTTCTATAAGAAAGAAAGAAATTATATTACTACACAGCTGGTTTTGTTGATGTACTGATCTGCTTTGCTCGTTCAGAGTTGGTTGGGAGTTTAGTGAAGTGCTGGAGGGTGTGTTGGTCAGGAGTTGGTCGTTCTTTTAAATAAATTTTTCTTGGTGTAGAGAACAATCTCAATTCACCGTCCTAGTCAAATCAATGGAAAACAGCAGCCTGCTGTTTTAAAATGATGCTCTGCAAGTCCTCGTCAGCTGCACACACCAAGAACAATTTGTACAATGAATCCAAAAAAGAAAAGACAAACAATACTTAACTCATTGGAATTCCCCTTTAAAATATATACTCCGGCATATCAATGTAAGAAAGAAAAAAGAAAAAGAGGGGTATATGTGGGAACACTGGTATAGTACTGTATCATTACAGAGCATCAGTCAAGGTCCCCTGCGGCATTCTTTCTGGGAAAGACTTCACCAAAAGCAGCACAAGGCATCATTTAAAAGCTATATATCTATTTATAATATCAGCTGGGTTTTGCAGTGAATGATCTGTTTGGTGAATGGGAGGCAGGTCTGTTTAGGACAAAGAGCTAAATATGGCAAATGTGCTAAAGGGATGTGCCGACTCTCCAAATTCTTTCTTTTTCATCGACAGGAAGAAGAGCCCCCTATGAAATATAAACAACAATGTTCCAATTAGATTTCTTATTGAAAAAAAAAAAAAAAAAAAAAAACAACACACCTTCCGAG
>JAQMYF010000025.1:28797071-28812680 GCA_030014195.1 Neosilurus mollespiculum
CAGGCCTGCGGGCAACTTATGTGGTCCTTGGGGGCGACCTGGTGCCCGCGGGCACCGTGTTGGTGACCCCTGCTCTACTTAGTGTCTGTACATGGTGATCCACGGATTAAATCTATACATGCATCCTTTTGAATATCGTTTTCTCTGACTGTAGTCTGAGCTAGCTCCGAACCATAATACAAGATCCATGTTTATCACTTACAAAGATTTTTACCAATTTAGCAACAACCAATATTGATTGGTAGCACTAGCCAATTATTGAGTTACTTCAAATTTCCAGCAACAAAAATATTAGTTATTACAACCCGTACTCTGACAAACCAATGACACTGTTTGAATTTATGTCCAATCTGTTTTTGCTGTGAACGTGTTATGAATGGTGTAATAAGAATGTGCACAGACTGACCCAAATCTTAAATTTACCACTATTTAGTAGTAACTACGCGAGAGTTTTCTCTTCTAAACACTATAGACAATTATTCAGTATTGCATAACATGTCTAAGACGTACTGAAAGCCATAGCAGCACATCAGACCCAAGACTTGTGCATTGCTATGTTTGATATCTTTGTTTGGACTATTGATCGTATTAACTCACTCAGTTTCAGTAGAACCCTTTACCCTTGTCAGGGCCACAGTAAATCTAGAGCCTATCCTAGGAACATGAGCATGAGATGGAGATGGGGTGAAACTCCAGTCCTTCGCAGTGGTCACCAGCGCTGTTCCAGGAAAAATCCCTCCAAAGAAGACTTTAGCTCCCACCATAAACACGCCCACCTGACATCAGTGTCTCATCAGGGATCAAATAAAAAAAAGTGTTTTCGATTTGGTTGGAATGAAACCATCAAGAGGGTAGATCATAAGGAACAAGGTTCTTGACCATTGAACATGGAGTATTTATTTTAGCCAATCGACCTCCTGGCATGTTTTTGAAAGTGGGAGGAAACCATGGGAAGCCCACAAGGACGTGAGAAGGATATGCACAGCAACCCATATACAGACAGTAACCGGAGCTCAAGATCGAACCAGGAACCCTAGAGCTATGGTATTAGAGGGAAATGCTACCCAATGCCCCACCGTTCCACCCTGGAATATCGATCTGCCATTTAAAAATCAATATCAGCAGTGTGACACCTCTGTGGTATTAAAAACCTTGCAGGTTATTCATATTTTTGCAAATATGAAAAAACAAGAAACAAATAAAAAAAACACGTTTGCCAGATATTGTCAGCACAGCAGTAACACTGACTCGGGAGAGTGTGTGGCACCAGTACGAGTGTTGCTGTGCTATTACACACCACATTGTCACATTTGGTTGAAAAGCAGTCCAAGTAAGCCTTAAACAATCCAGACAAAATAAGGTTGTGTGGTTTAAAGTCACACTCTGACATTGAACAACACACACTGTGCATGAATAAACTAAGCTATACCCTGAATAAGAACCATCACATTGGACTAAGAAACCTCATTTGAGTTGCTGCAGCCATATACCAGCCTAAAAGATCAAATCTGTTGCATGGTATGAAATTACCATTGAACCATCAGAGACTTTCAGGAACAAGTGATTCAGTTAATCAAAATGGTCTAAAGGAGATTACATTGCACTTGTGCTGGTATTACAGTGGCATAGGGGTTGGCACATCCACCTCACAGCAAGAAGGTCTTGGGTTCAAGTCCCGGGCTTGGCAAGAGCATTTCTGTGTGGAGTTTGCATGTTGCCCCTGTACTTGCACGCGTTTCCTCCGGGTACTCTGGTTTCCCCCAACAGTCCAAAGACGTGCACATTAGGCTAATTGGCTGTTCCAGATTCCCCTTAAGTGTGACTCTGAGTGCGAATGGTTGAGTGCGTGTTGGCCCTGAGATGGTCTCGCGAGCTGTTCAGGGTGTACCCTGCCCTCGTCCAGTGTTGTTTGAGATCTTAATAGGATTAATCAGTTCGGCAAATCAGTGAGTGAGTAAGTGTGCCAATTTTAAGCATAAGACACAAAGCAAATGTTGGCTAATTACAATTCCTGTCCAAAAAAATAAGTTGTGCATTCTAATATACACCTGGACCTTCCTTAGCCTTGAAAACAGAACGTTGTCATTGTTTTGGGGGCAGCCGTAGCCTAATGGTTAGAGAAGCGGATTTGGGACCAAAAGGTTCGATTCCTGAACCAGCAGGGAAAATGTGTGGCGGTGGGGAAGTGACCTGCACCTTCCCTTCCTCCACATTCATAACTGAAGTGCCCTTGAGCAAGGCACCTAACCCCCAACTGCTCTCCGGGCACCACAATGAGTGTGCCAGCTCACTGCTCCAAAAGTGTGTGTGTGTGTGTGCTGACTTTGGATGGTCAAAATGCAGAGAAAATAATTTCCCTTGCGGAATTAATACAGTATAGAAAAAAAAATTCCACAAACTAAAGCAACATCACATCATTCATTTCCATATTAAATTCATGACGGGAAAATAGAACCACTCCATAAAGTCTTCTCTAGCACATCCCAAAGATTTTCAATAGGGATAAGGTCGGGACTCTGTGGTGCCAGTTCATGTGTGAAAATGATTCCTGAACTGATCTTTGAACCCCAATTTAATATCCGTGCCATCAAAAATAATCCGCTGACTTATCTTACTGTCATATATCGTTGCTGAGCCTCGGCCTGACCAGCTGAAGCAATAATTCCATGGGGATTATGGGCTGTAATTGAGGCTAAAGGCGGTCCCTTTGTGAGCATTTTCTTTTTTGGCCAGGCACTGTATATGCAGCTAGAGAAAAATTCACTTAGCAGTCAAGAAGCTGAAGCTAACCGCTAGTGCCAGTTAAATGGTGAGTGGCAACAAGCTGAGGTCAGCCAATGCCTATTTTATTAAAAAAAAAATTGTTATTCTTTTTGTTAAAAGTGTGTTTGAATGGAAGTTAAACAAGTTTACTTGCATCTTTTCAAGCATGTATTTGTGCTATTACACATGTGCTGCAACAGCCGTGTGCGGGCTCTCTGCCAATACTTGGCTTCGTTACACCAGTAAATAGCTAAACACAATAATCAAAAATAATACTTCTGATTACTGACATTGTGAAAGTTTCATGGTGATATGTTATCCTGCTGAAACCAAAAGATTGGAAACAGACAGAGGAAAAAGAGAACTTCAGTAAAATAAAGGGAGACGGCCTCATCTGTGATGGGCGGCATTACTAATTAATCAACATCCAAAAAATATGTGAAGATTAAACTGATATTAAGAATATATAATTTGAACCAGTTTTACTTGTATAGTACTTTTTAACGATAGCCAGTATAACAAACCAGTGTTACAGCAAACTGGATGTAGTTTTGGATCCCTGATGAACAGGCCAAAAGTGACACGGCACTGAGACAACAAAGAATCTTGAAGATACAAACTCCAAAGGGAACCAAGTGCCTTCTAGATGGAACCAAACGGTGTGATTATAAAATCATGACAACGTACAGGACAGGTGTTGGAGAGAAATGTATTCAAAGGATGTTCATTATGAACAAAAGACACTGAAGCAAAAGATAACCTCACTTACTCACTGAACCACTTAATCTTATTAGGGTCGCAGGGAGGATGGAACCCTTCTCAGCCGACTCTGGATGAAGGCGGGGTACAACCTGAACATCTCGCCAGGACCAACACACATATAACCATTCGAACTCACACTCAGGCCTAGGAGCAATTTGGAACAGCCTAATGAGCATGTCTTTGGACTGTGGAAGGAAACCGGTGTACCCAGAAGAAACCCATGCAAGCACGAAGAGAACATGCAAACTCCACACAGAAACACCCTTGCTGAGCCCAGACTAGAACCCAGTCTTGCTGCAAGGCGAATGTGAACCACTCCACCACCGTGCTGCCCCAAAATCCTGTTTTGATTAGGTACAGATCTTTAGGGTACACATGCAAGACCTCGTTATGTTTTCGCTTTTCTGTTAGCTTCTGATCTTCTGCAAAACTAACTTTAAACCCACCCCACTATCTCCCGCACAGCATTCATCATTTTTAACTCATCTCTCGGCTTCTTAGGCTTACTAATTGACAATACACTGAAATCCAACCATAATTCATGCAACACCCCAAACAGTTCGAGCTGAGTTGAGATCAGCTGCCGGTCTAGAATGTTCCGTATAAAACAGCATGTCTAATTGTTTAGGAGAGGATCCCCAAGCTAAAAACTGCAGTCACATCTGAGAGAGCGTTTCATGTGCACGTTCATAACCATTAACAGTTTCCAAATGTCACATGGCTCCACAGTGATGGTGTAGAGAAGAGTGTAATGAGGCTCAGTGGTTAATGTGGACAGTAGAGTTCAAACCGAGAACTGCTTCAGGGCCAGAGTTGGATTTTTTTAAGATGAACTCACTCACTCATTTGCTGAACCGCTTCCGAAATGTTGTGGGGAGGCTGGAGCCTATCTCAACCGACACCGGGCGAAGGCAGGGTACATCATCACCAGACCATTGCAGGGCAACACGCACAAACTTTCTTGCTCACATCCACAGCTAGAAGCAATTTGGGACAGCCAGTTACGATGAATTGCATTAGAATTTACACGTATGTATAGAATTTATAGTAGCAGTACAGGAGCCCCATCTGCATGATTTTATGCACTGTGCTCCCGCTACATGATTGGTTGATTAGATAACGGTTCATTTATGCAGACGTACATGTATTCCTATTAAAGTGGCCACTAAGTGTATCTCAGATTAATTGAATTTTCAATTCTGATTGCTCAGGTGTTGATTAATGAATTTTCTGGAAAGGCAGCTTAAACAGAAGAGCAGAATTTCATTCATGTTCTCATACTCATTGGTTACGGTTTCTATTCACTCACTAGAGTCACAGGGAGACTGGGGCCTATCTCAGCCGACTCTGGGCGAAGGAGGGGTACACCCTGAACAGCTTGCCAATTCATCGCCAGGCAACATTCTCAACCAATCACACTCATTCACACCTAGCACTTCGGATTAGCCAATTAGCCTAATGCATGTCTTGCATGTGTAGGAGGAAACCAGAGTGCCCAGAAGAAACCCATGCAAGCGCGAGGAAAACATTCAAACTCCTCACAGAAACGCCCTCACCAAGTCCCGGACCTTCTTCCTGCGAGGCAGACATGCTGACCACTACGCCACCGTGCCACTGCTTCCCCGTTTCTATTTATGATTTATATTCAGAGAATTTTGTGGTGGATGACCTGCATAAACGGATTGAAGAAGTGGGCAGTTGTTGGCGGTTTCTAACATCTGTAACAGAGTTTTATGACACAGGAAAGATTACAGGACCATAGGCGTTGTGGTTTGCCGTTTCTCAGAAACACTGCAAACTGCATTATTTATTTAAAAAATAAAAATAAATTAAGAGAGAAAAAGAGAAGCTGGTAATGGAAGGATGGTTAAAGCTGATACAGGGTACAGTAAGTCTGTTGGGCTTTTACACCCGAGCCTAATGGCTCACCAGGCCGGCGCTCATCCCCGCTTTCTGTAGCGTAAAGCGACCAGAAGTTCAACACCTCCTGGATGGGACGGTAGTCCAGTATTTTTTTTACTGGTACCCATTTATATTGCAGGGTGGACAGACACACTCTCATGGTTAAGATCTTGCCCAGGGATCTTAGCACAGTGGGGGTCCAACAGGGATTCGAACCCACGACCTCCTAATCATGAGCCCAGCACCTTAACACAAGGTTCAGTAGTGCATCAATTTTTGTGAAAACTCTAGAATTTTATAATATTTCTGCATAAATATGACCTAAACTATCATTGGATTTTCACACGCCCTAAAAAGATGTGATAAGAACCAAATTAAACAAAAGAGACAAAATTATCATCACTGGTCATTTACCTAAAGTGGTTGATGATTCAGTATTCAGGAGCAGATCAACCAAGTGTGTACGTTTCTGGCGGAGTTTCTGAGAAAGAACTACAATGTTCTTAACGTCAGCAGTATTTAACTAATAACAGGTTTCCGTGTACAAATTCGCAACAATTTTATTCGCAACTGAATATTTTACATTTGCCAAACACTTTAGGGGTGATTACACTAGAGGTGCGATAGAAAAGCGACTGATGCGAATTTTACTTCTGAAGTTTTTAATTCACGTCAAGATGTTTCGCAATTCCACACATACATCATATGAAAATCATGAGAAGGACGCACAACGATTTTTGTGTCTGATTTGCTAGTAATTTTGCATTTGGTTTGCGCATGTTTGTTTGGTCGCTTTTTGTTTCCTTTTTATTTGCTCTTTACTAGTGCGAACAAAATGCAAATAAAATTCAAATGATGGCAAAATACGGAAAATGGTGGCAAGTCTCAAACTTTCCACATGGAAGTGTCCAACTTTTCACTTTTCCGGAACAGAAAACTAATAATCTTTGAGGAAACCAACAACTTTGCGGCCTTCGCGCGACACGTGCGGATTGCTTGAGAAGAGTTCGAGACTATTCCACATCAGAGCCTCGTTTTGCGAAATTCAGGGAAATTTCAAACGTTTGAAATTTTTGGCGAGGAGTTCACGGACCAGGTGACAAAAATGCAACGCACGACAAATTTGAGAATGAAAAGCGACAGCAGCGACTTGCTATTCGCGTCAGTCGATTTTCTGTCGCATCTCTAGTGTGATCTCCCCCTTAGTGCTTTCAGTGCTCTAACACCCACTTTAAGTCACAAAGAGCTGTTAATTAGTTAAATCAGGTGTGTTGGGAACAATGAAAATACTAAAGCGGGCAAAGTAAGGGGTTGGGAACCTCTGACTTATAATTGTCAATTCAACAATAATATCTACACAGCCTAATGCACTCACAATCATTTCATATCTACAATTTATGAATTGTATAATTAATAGCTTCAGAAGCTTCATCGTAGGGGATCTTGGCAAACTTGGAAACACGATTCCTTCAAGTTTCATCACTTTGCTTCACCCTGGCTCCTTTTCACACTGCAATCATGCTCCACGTGTGGTCATAAATCAGTGCTCCACGCTTCTTTGAATTATGGAGATCCTGGACATCACGGCCCCAGTGTAAAACCAGGTTAACAAGAACCAGCTCTAAAGATTTTGGACTCAACCAAGCTAGTCAGATAAATGGAGGAAATTCAAGACCATTACCCACTCGATCTACTAACAACAACCACTTCAAGAAGACAGTGTGGACAACACTGGTGTCTATGGCAGGGTTGCTAGCAGAAACAGTGCTCTTCAAAAACAGCTCTGCTGGCCACCTATAGTTGGTTAAAGATCGTGTGGACAAGCCAGAAGGCTACCAAAAAGGTTTGTGGATGAATGATTCCTTTCTGGTTTAAATGAGAAGTGTTAATAGAAAATTCCAGTTTAAGAACTTTATCCTATCTATAAAACACAGTAATGGATGGTACCATGTTTTGGGCCTGTTTTGCTGCATCGGGTCCAGGACAGTTTGCTATAACGAAACAATTAATTCTAATACCACCAAATTCTAAAATGCCAGGAACTGGGTCTGTGAACTGAATCTCAACCAAAAGTTGGTCATGCAGCAAGACAACTACCCAAAGCACACAAGTTGATCTACCAAAAAAATGGTTAAAGAAGAAGAAAATTAATATTTCGGAATGG
Organism: Neosilurus mollespiculum; assembly: GCA_030014195.1. Lineage (NCBI taxonomy): Eukaryota > Metazoa > Chordata > Actinopteri > Siluriformes > Plotosidae > Neosilurus > Neosilurus mollespiculum. The sequence goes on from JAQMYF010000025.1 coordinate 28,804,663, forward strand.
CCAAGTCAAAGTCCTGACCTTAACATCCGGTAGAAAATTTGGGAGCGTATTTCTGAGCAATTCCACTAACATCCCAAACTTGAAGTTGTTCTGTATGGAGGAACAGGCTTAAAATTCATTTAGGCCAAAGAGCCGGACTGATCGTCAGCTTCTGGACGCCTTTAATAACAGCGATTGAAGTGCCACTGCAACTGATAACAGGAAGTTACTGATGCATCAGATTTTCCACAAAATTAAATATAATTATAAATATACGACGTACACGTTTGATAATCCTTCGAAACCTGATGTAACAACAAATATGTTACTCATCACAGCAAAGTAGGTTTTCAGCCGGAAATTATTAATTTTCAGTTAATGGTACGATTCTGTAGCTGATATCCTAAGCTTTAAAATGATCCAGGATTTTCTAACAATTGTCTAGTTTTGTAGCAACTAACCAAAACCTGCCAGGAATTGTCAGCCTTTTAATCATGTAACTTCAGAGAAAATCAGGTTTAAAGTTCAACAAAGTATTTCATAATTTCTGACTTCATACCCACTTTGCTGTGACGGGTCACAAATAAACCTAATCACTGGTACATTTTCGACAACAGAAAGTCCAGTAATGTTTTGCAGAAAACATCCTACTGCTGAATTAGTTGCATTCTTTTGACACGTTCAGACATCTATATGACAGAACACCACACAGCCTTACATGCTTACCATTAAGGAAAAAAAGAGGAACAAAAGGAACAATGGGTGTTCATGGTGAACTCAAGAAGATGAAAGTGTGTGTGCAAATAGGAAAAAAAAGAAAAGACAAACAACATGCACATACACACTCACATAAAAATGAATGACAGATGAGTGAGTTTTTGAGGCACTCCCAATACCTTCATTTATTTGGTAACAGGAAAGTGTACACATATGGGTCCTTTCATAGTATACTCTAAAGTTACATGTGATTCCAATTTTCTTTGCCCAAAACGTATGCGCTACATATAGGTATAGAAGTAGCTAAGTACGGCAAGGTAAGCATTAATCAAGATGGATAACAACAAAGCAGAACCAAGCATGTAAATTATTGCTTCCAAAATGAGTAAAAATGAAAAGAAAAAAAAGAAAATTTGGCAGCAGAAAATGAAACATGAAACTAAAAAAATAATAATAATAAAAGGCATCCTCAGTTAATATTAAAAGCAAAGTAAAATGTTCATTTTAGTCGAAAAAAAAACCAAAAAAACCCCCAAAACAGCATTTGAAAATATAGACGCTTAATGACTTAACTGACACATAAAAGTAGATTTAACTGGAATGTGTAAATCGTCTGTGCAATCTGCCGCCTCCTCAACTCTAAAACCAAAAACAAATACAACAGAGTTAAACATGACGGTTATAAGAAACCAAGTAAAAGCATTAATGTGAGTCTTGATCGAACTGGTCATTAGATCTTTTTTATTTTATTATTCATGAATCAGTTTGTAAGAGAAGAATACATAAAACATGAAAAAAACCTGGAGGTGGGGGGAGGGGGTAGTAAACTCTTTTATAGACCATCTTGCGACATTGACACTGGCAATCCCTTCGTTCTGACCGTACGAAAAAAATGTTAATATAAAGCAGTTGCTTGGATTTAGTTTATAGGTGGGGCTTCTGTCTGAAGGAAGACAGTGATATGTTAAAAGTACTCCACAGAGGCAGGTAGACAGACATCTGGTACCAAAATGAAACAAAGAATCCCTTCTTCACACAAGGATAAGGAGACCCCAAAGCCTAAATCACCAATGTCCGCCCCGAGACATAAAATGAAAATATTAAGGACATATGTAGGATTTTGAAAGCAATTCGCTGAGTCGTTCATGAAGGTCATGTCATGTTGAGGAGCAGCTACAGTACATATCGTAACCTGGATTACAATTACGAGTCCTGTAACCGAGATTAGGCACATAAAAGTGGTGGTTCCATGTATGTGTAAGAAAACTGCAGGTTAATGGTGCTAAAGTGAGAGTCTGTTAAAACAATAAAGAGTGAAGTGTGATAAGGTCTGAGAGGTAGAGCTTAAAGTATTAGCAAAGTTCATGACAGTGGGGGGGGAGGAAAAAAAAAAACAAAACAAAAAAACCCCACAGAACCCTTTTATGCTACGGATCAATTTTGATAAATCTAATCCCACGGAACAACATGTGAAGAATAGTGAGGGCTTTATATAAACTACAAGTTTTGTTACCCTGGATGTGGATTTAACATCCACAAGCTCTTTAAACATCAGCTGAAGAGGCTGCACTGGAGCTCCACCATGTTTAACTGAAGTAAGTTGTGCTGATGGACTAAAGTAGAACCGACTGCACCGTGAACCGACTCCATTACCAAACTTGGCTTCGTTCGCAAACAACCCCCCCAACCCCCAAAACCCTCCAAGAGCCATTAGTCTGATGTAACACTACAGGTCTGGAGCTAATCTGTGCCCCAATGGGAGTATTTGGTGCTTAATAATCTTGTGGTTTCACTGGAGCTCTACAATCTTTGAACCAAGACCGCCAAGTCTGGTAGAGAATAGTAACCTGAAACCATTCGGCACAGACACCTTTTCCATACATCAGACTCGAACCCTCCAGTTCTCCTGCCATCACTCTTATTGACTATGCATTTCTATCAAAATCCCAAACAGTAATAGCAGGGAAGATTTTCACTTTCTGCTTTATCATTTTCGGACTCGCATTCATAGGAAATTAAACCCATACTACCTTTAGGGAAGAGTACTGAGGAAAAAGGGGTGAAAGCCCACCTGTCCAGTTATGCAAAGGGTACAGTTTGCTCTTGCAGAATGTTCAGACAGACAATCCAGGAAGAGAACACCCCTCATGTCGATAACTGGACAAAATAAGAAGGAAAGGAGGAGGGGGGGGGGAAGGGAGGCATGCTTTCCCCTGGCCGGATCGAGGCTTTGTAGAGAACGTAGAAGGGAAAGAATTGGCAAGGAAAAGGGTGTGGGGGAAAGGGAGTAGGGGGGGTCATGTGTGACTGAGACAGCTCTATAAAGAGTTATTGTTCATTTCAGATACAACCCTTTCTGCCTGTTTGTTTCAGTAACCAGTCAAATGTTTGTTTCTAGTGCTTTACACGCGTATCCTCATTTGGTGAAGGCAGCCACGACAGCCCAGAGCAGCTCGTTGGCGTTACTCTTCATGCTCTCACCCTCAGGCTCGAGGTCGAGCAGCTGCCGCACCCTCTTCATGGCCAGGTCGTACTGCTCGTCCAGCAGCGGTGCAAACGCGTTCTCCAGCACGTCGGACGAATGAGCCAGGAAGATAAGCGCCAGCAGACGCTTGTCCATGCGCTGCGGGTCGTTCACCCACTTGTCCAGCACGGCTTCCTGTACCTTCTTTATGAGACGCTGCTTGATGTTGCTGTTGGTGAGCGGGTGTGTCGTCATGTCGAACAGCAAGAAGTTCTGCTTCTCCGTGGTGAGCACGCCTTTCTCTACCAGGTTCTTGGCGAGGCGTTCGCGCACGTTCCGTAGCTGGTAGTGGAGCTTCAGCGGGTTCCATGTCTCGCCTTTTCAGAAGACAGGACTCGTATTAGTTGGGTATGAAACAAACAAATCGGAGAAAACCAAAATGTTCTGCTGAGCTGCACACGGCTTCAAACAAAATGAAAACAAATGCCTGTTTGTTTAGACATTACAGTTCACTAACCTGAACAGGCCATTCTTTTATTATTCCTTGCTTCACAGATACAGTCTCTAAAAATTAATAAATAAATGAATAGGCAAAAGTGACCTTTTTTATTCCTGCCGGTCTTAACCTGCCGAGTGTGCAATGAATTTTAAAACCGGAACATTTTTTGTAACAAGCCGGTCCTTTCATCGCCCTCTCACAACAGCTACTTTACCTACATCGCACACATCTGCGTACACACAAGCCTACTTTCCTGCCGGAAGTGTCGCTATGCCCAGCCGCTGTTTTGAATCCAGAGACCTACACAATGCTTGCACGTACAAACATCTGGAAAGCGAAACTATAAGAAGTGATACTATCGACATGTCTGACAGAACTGGTCAATACAGGTTTTTTTGTTTTTTTGGAAAGTAGAGACTCAAGATCTGATTCTACATGCAGACCTTCTCCATCTTGAGCTGATCAGAGGCGAGGTGAAGGAGGAGGTCTATGAATGTATTTTTAGGGCAGCCTCCTTTTTGAATATTTTGCAAAATGTTGTGACAGTGTGTATCTCTGGGCTGTTTAAAGCAGTCGTTTCAACAGAATATACGTATGTGTATGAAAAGTACTACATGTACACCATCAGCTCAGGACAGAGTACTGTATTCAAATTATTACATGTTTAAATCAAAGCACTGGTTCAGGCTTCTTTAAGAATACAAGACCAAATAAAAATAGTGTCATTTTACCCTTTGCTTGTATTCTTGCTGACCTTAAAATTCTTGGGTTTACATAATAGAAATCTGCCAAACAAGGAATAAAAAAAAAAAAGAAAAAGAAAAAAAAGAACTGCCTTATTAAGTAAAGCTGCATGAACTGATTGATAGATGGTGCCGTGTTTATATTGCTTTTTCCATTTCATGTCTTATATAATATAGTTAATAATAATAACAATTATAATATAGTTGGGTGATGAGTAATCATGTAATAAAGCACCTGCACCTCACAGAAGCAAAGAGAAATGATCTTGTATAAACTGAACATTAAAGTGTATAAGCTGAAAATAAGGTTCACGTTTTTCAAAGCTGCTGCTCATTTCAGGCCATACAAGGACACAGTATGAACTTTAAATGCAACACAAAACAAACACTTGTAAAGAACAGTACTCTTGAATTCTCACCACTGAGGAGCTCGATCCAGCTCTGTACGGTCTCTGGCGGCTGAGTCTCTTTAATGTGTTTCAGAGCTTCGTCCAGGAGCACATCGCCAGTTGGAGCGTCAGATTTACAAATGACCTGTTAATGAAATGCTCCAGGTTTTATACAATCCACTCCATCAACGCAAAGATGTGCACTCAGGTTTTGATGCACTGGATTCCATTAACAAAAGCAGAGGTAACATTTCTCAAAAAATACACGTGTAATGAGCAAACGTACAACCATTATATAAAATCATAATAATATTAATAAAACGGCACAGGTTTGCTTTTGAAAAGGTCTACATTCAAATACAAACGCTGCAGTGTTTAACACATACTACTTCTGTTTGCCAACCTGAAAGAACAAATTAAAAAAGAGCGCCCCCTTGTGACACAAAACTATATTACAACTCAGCCTGCTCAGGTAATTCCACACATTTATTTTACAAATTGGACCCAAAACGACTAAATTGTCAAGGCTTTGTATTATATTACACGGATAATAGGCCTGACTCTTGCAGACAGAGAAACTTACTAATGCACCTCTCCTTTTCATGAAACTACGAGGGATTAAGGGCGGAAGGATTAAACTGCACCCATGAGATGGTCAACGTGACTGAGACGAAGATACCAAGATGACTGAGGCCTCATTACAGAGCTGGGTTTAGTCCAAGAACCCCACCTTTCTTGCAAGCAGGCTTTTTCTCCTCATGCCACAGGCCTCCAGCTGAAGCCTCCCTCGTAAGGCGAGCTCAATAAGCATGCAGCCACGCAGGCCTGAAGATATGCAGTCATTCCAGAAAGAAGTGTAGCCCTGCAAGGACAGACTGGGTTAAATCAAGAGCAGTGGGAAATTAACAACTATAGTTTATAAACAATTTTCCTCGTGAAAGCATCCTTGAGAAATCATTGAGTGTGTCATGAACTGTGACTCCTGGTATATAAATACATTAGAACAACATTCATTCAGCCACGTAACCAACATTAAACTTTCTCCACAAAGTAAACAGTCAGTTCATGGATAAAATTATACACTTAACATTCACATATGGCACACATACGGCTAAAGGTTTGAGGACACCTGACCACAGCACCCATGTGAACTGATCATCCCATTCCAGTTTACATCCCTTCTTTAATGGAAATACCCATCGATAGACCAGCCAGCCCTAAATACAATCCCCAATCCCTCCCCCATATAGTGTGTACCCATGCCCTTTACTCTCACACTGATAGCGTATGGAAAAAAAAAAAAAAAAAAGCCATTCCGGAGTAGCTTTTAAAACAGGTGACAAATCCAGTCATCATGGGAAGACTGGAGTTTATCTTAGCCGACACAGGATAGACCTTGGACGGCTTGCCAGACCATCGCAGGGCAACACACCCACACACTTTCTCTAATTCACACATCCAGGGTCAATCTGGAGCAGCCAGTTAGACTGCATGTCTTTAGACTGTGGGTGGTAACCGGAGTACACGGCAAAAACCCACAAAAGCAAGGGGAGACCATGCACATTCCACACAGAAACGCCTAAGCACGGACCTCTAACCCGCGACCTTCTTGTTGTGAGGTGACCAAGCTAACCACTGCGCAACGGTGCTGCATGAATTATAATTGAACAGTAGAGGCTGACATCCCATGGGTCAAGGGACTCCCGCAGGATGGGAGTCAACTTTACTATTTAAATCACGTGTTTGGAACGGTAGAAGATAAAAAAGTTAACAGAAGCAGACGGGAGCGAGACACACAAAAAAAATAGAAATAATAATTAAAAAAAAGCCATAGGACAGGTGCCGCCATTTTGTAGCTTTCTTACAGTAAGCTTACACAGTAACACAAGTCAAAAGAACTATACGGCCCAGATGCAGGCCCGTAGCGGGGGTTGGTTCGGACGGACCACCCAAATTCCGCCAAAGGTTCCGCCTAGATGACCCAACAATTCTTTTTCAGTGACTGGCCAGTTTAATGAAAACAGTAAACACCTGCAGAGAGCCTCAGAGCCTCACTCAGCGAATGGCTGATGTCATACTGGCAGCCAGCCAGGCTCCCCGGACGGATCCGGGAACCAGATTAACTCAGTTCGGCAAGTGACGTCATGACACCTGTTATGTTCCGGGGTGCTCACGAGGGATGCAGCAAAACAGACTGAGCAGTTAGTTGCTCAGGTATTTAAATCAACGTTTCCGCTTCTTTCGTTTATATCACCACGTTATGAATTATATTATAAACAGCATATTGAATGTGGAGCTGTGTACAGTTAGCGAATGTATTTTGTTGTGTTTAGCTCATGTGAACAGGAGCTCAGAGAATGTTTTGCGATGCTAACAGCCAGCGTGCCAATTAGCCGCCTATCGAGTTGCACCCTTGGTTAAACAGAGCAGGTATTTAGCGCTATTTGCATTAGAAAGTGATTTCTGTTCACATTAAACTGTTTGAGTGATTATTATTTTATTCAGTAAGGTGTTGAATGTTTAATCTGTGTGCTTATATATTCACTAATGCAGTTTTTAGGTGAAAGGGTTAAAGTATTGTGCTGTAAATTCATGTCTTTGTTGACATTTGTTTAGGAAGCAGCAAAAACAAAATTTTTTATTTATTTTATTGTTTAAAAGACACACAAACACCTGGTAGAGACCCTCCACTGGTTCTTCCTGAGGGCTGCTAAACTGAGCAAAACCCAGCATATTATTAAAGCATGTAATGTGACTGCGCAATGACTTATGGGAAATGGTGATGCTGGAGGAAACTTGTAAACCCGAATGATTACGAACAGTGTACACACAGAACCATGTGGTCGATTTATTAAACGTTTCCCCTAACCTCACCGACCGACCCGGAAAAATTGTGCGATGAAAGGATTAAGCGAGTTAAACGAACATGGTTCAGACTGGAAAGCGCCCAGCGTTCATTCCGTTATTTGTAGAGACCATTTTACTAAAGATTGCTTTGAGCCGATTCCAGAGCCTCAGTGTGAAATGGCTGCAGGTTTGATAGCTGTCATGCAACCAGCACTGTTACAGGTGTTAAGAGTAACACTGCAACGTTCAGAAGCCGTTAACAAGCCTGAACAGAAAATCTAAAATTGCTCTGAAATATTGCTGTAAAATGATGAACAGTCAGTAGGGATGTGAATTAAACATTAACTACATACTAATTGTTGTTATATTCACATCCCTAA
>JAQMYF010000025.1:28859717-28881290 GCA_030014195.1 Neosilurus mollespiculum
CCCCCCCCCCCCCCCCCCCCCCCCCCCCCCCCCCCCCCCCCCCCCCCCCCCCCCCCCCCCCCCCCCCCCCCCGGCGCACGCGCACACACGAGGCCCAAGTCTGCTCTCCGACATTAGCGTAGCGACAGAAGCTTGCGAACATTAGAATGCGCTATGAGAATAATCTTTAAACAAGCTCAGATTCACCCACCTTGCTTATGCATAATCGATTTAGGAGTTTCCCCACTTAACGTTACTGTATAGCTAGAGATGTACATCACAAATAGCTAAAAGGAAATCACGGTTGTATCCGTGCTGTAGAACACAAGGTTTTATACTCCAATGCCCAGTCACCATTCATTACAATACAATGAATGGGTTACAGTTTAGCTTAGGCTTTGAGGAATGTCTGTTCAAATACACACAAAAATAAAATTTACATAATATATATATAAAAAAAAAATCTGAGGGAAAAAAAAAAAAAGTTACACAACTAAGCTTAAGCCATTCCAACAATGCAATTTTAAAATGTAGCAGTAACCTGCTCCATTGCATGGGTTATCTCTCTTTCTTTGAACCCTAAATAATTACCAAACATGGCACCTTAGCACATGCCGAGCTAGAGATGACTTCAGATGTTCAGAGTTCCTCCTCTTGGTTCCTGAGGGTGATTTATAACATTATCTAAATCCTCCTGCATGCAGCAGAACCTGTTAGATTAGTAGGAGTAGTAATATTTTCATACTCCAACATGTCTCAGGTCAGTTTTATCTTGATCGCAAAATACGTCAAACACCCTTTAGACTAGAAGTGCATTTCCAGAGTGCACAATTATCTGGAAATATTAGTCAGCACAGGCAAAATCTGTTAAATGTGTATAATTTTAGTAAAAAAAATGATTAGAGCACAAATAAACTATCCAGTTAGAGGCTTTACCATCACCCAAACAATTCCATGTTAAATACTTTAGAAAATAATGGTGCGTATTTGAAATGAAGCTTAACGTTGACCAGGTTGCCAATTTACAGGTGCTAGAAGCTAACTGAAAGCCATTAAGATTAAGATACCCACCAATGGGCCTCTTACAAGCCGTAAAATTCTTTCTGAGCAGCAGCAATGAACATGCACAGAGACCCACAGAAGCCTTTCACACCACTGGAACACAAAGACTTTGAACAAGATATGGGTGAGCCTGCGAAGCTTGCTTAGAAGCCATCAAAGTCCTTCTTATCCTTCTTCCCCTCGCCTTCAAAGCCGTCGGTGCCGTCACTGTTGTCACGCCTCCTCTTGCGATTGTTCCTCACACTGAAGCGGGGGTTCAACTGAGGCAAGGGGTCCATGCCTAGAACCTTATGGACCTGACGGAACGCCAAGAGCCGCAGGGCAAACTGGCGAAAAAGGACAGAATATGAATTACAGTTCTCAGTATCAGAGGTCAACATGCTCTGGGTCACCTTGTGGGACTAGAGAGTTCATTAGCATGGGGAGGCGTTCATCTATTCATTCAGCGTCATCGAGCAAAGCTTCCATCAGGTTTTGGTAATCACTGAAGGATGGTTCAGTGTTCACCAGCCTGTTCCTGAAGATCTACCTCCTTGAAGACTTTAACCCTAATCATGTCCACCGGACCATCTAATCATTCTCTGTTCCTTAATACCAAGTTCGTATTCCCGTTTAAAGATAATAATAAATAATACCCAAAATTTGTGGCATACATATAAAAATAAGTGGAAGGAAAAAAAGCTGTGGGAGATTAAGAACAACATTGGTGGGTGTGAAATGAATTCTGGGATACTAGATGGTCCTAAATCCACACACGTCACCACCTGAAAAATCCTTGATAAAATAAGAGGAGCAAGAACACATCTGGGTATTTGGATTGTACTTGGATGTAAATTATGAACAAGTCCGCAAGAAGAAAGTACAAACAAGAACACAGATTAAGAACGAGCCACTGAGTTAAAAGGTTTGTGATCAGTTAATGAATTGGTATAAGTTGGTAGAGCTCCAGGAACAGAGGTGGTGACCACCGTTCTGTTTGAGAAGAGTAAACTTTGCTTACCTGTGCACTAGATGTTATGTCCTCTCTCTGCTGCTCCTCCATGGTACCCAAAGTGTCTGTCGGATTTTTCTCACATGGGTCCATTAACCCTGGGCCACCTGCACCAAAAGCACTCTTCTTATTAGAATGCACCATAGAAATCCTTAATATTTCAGTGAATAGTTTCACATTGTACCACTTATTACTACCCATCACTGTACTAGCTGAAGTACTGAAGTAATAATAAAACCAACTGTTATAATGCTTTGAGTGCTCCAATTCTGTGATTTATGGCATATAGTTTGCTGAAAAAGCAAAACTACCAATCACCTACACATCTCCATCAGCCCTGGATGCCTTGAACTTGTTTGTATGGTGATAAGTGGTCAGCAGAAATGTACACCTTTAGCTAAGCAATTACAGGTATTAAACAAAACTGAATAAATAAAATCTTTGGCAGAAGTAGACCTATTGATAAAGAAGCCAAGTTAGTTAAAACACTGAAGCAAAAGCTTGAGATCTACAGAATACCACCAAAAGATCCACTGCTCAAAGTGGGAATGTGTGCCATCAGAGTACTGTGAAAAATGTGGAGGAATTGTCTCTCAGGATCATCATCAGAAAATATTTGGGTGTGCCAAATGTCATGACAAAAATCTGCTCAACTTGAAACTAATAGGGCAAAGTAACATGAAATCGGAACCCAATCACAAAATCTGCCAAATCCATATTATACCCAAAACAAAAAAAAGATCCTGATAGATCCATTTAAGATATTCTATACAGAAAGAAACCCAGAAAGTTCTTCATTTACTTGGGGCAGCCATGGCCTAATGGTTAGAGAAGTGGGTTTGGGACCTAAGGGTCGCTGGTTTGATTCCCGTACCAGCAAGAAAAATGTGTGGTGGTGGGGGAAGGAGCTGCACCTTCCCTTCCTCTGCATTCATGGCTGAAGTGCCCTTACGCAAGAGACCCTAACCCCCAACTGCTCTGTGCCAGCCCACTGCTCCAAGTGTGCGCACTCACGTTGGATGGGTTAAATGCAGAGGCAATAATTTCCCTTGCGGGATTAATAAAGTACATCAAAATCAAACCAAACATGACCTTTGGTTGGTTTAGCCAACACTACAATCTCAGCTTTGGCGAACATTCAAAGCACCAGCCTTGCTGAATTGCACTGACAAAAGGGCACAAGTTGATCCGAACATAGCTCAAAGTGAAGTTCTCAAAGATCTAAAAACTAAAATTACTCACGTCAGAACATAAACCATTAGGACTGCTAAAAAAAACAGACTGCTGCACTACATGCAGGGCTTCTGTATTTACAGCAGTGCCTTGATAATACCTGGATTTACAAACTGCTTAAAGGCAGCACTTCAGATAGATCTCTCTATTGATAGGTTTCTGAAGCTGGTGAAGTGAGTAGCATGGCTCCTTTGAGAGCTGAATCAACTTCAGTTCTGGAGGAAGTGATTAAACAAATCTCCCCTGCATCTCCCAACTACGGTCTGCATCGAAAGCAAATACTGGGTTTTCTTTTCACCACCTATACTAGCCAATTTCCACGTTCATTTGCATCACCCGTCTTGTTGGTTTAATTATACGTTTAAAGAGTTCATGTTCTGTACTTCCGTTAACATCCGTTGATGTTTTGGCTCAACAAACATATCAGCCTACCTGTGTTAGATTGTGGTTTTTTTTTTTTATTCTTTGCACATCAGATTGGTGGTTCATGAGCCTCTATTTTTTGGGTTTCAGTTTAGTTTTTTTTTTTTTTTTTTTAAATCAGTCATGCTCAGGAGCTCTGCTAAAAATTCATGTACAGAAATTGTTCAAACTGTCATTGACTGACTGAGGAGGAGAAAGTCATTAAAAACAGAATTGGGCTGTATCTACTGCATACAGTACTTTGCAGTATCGCAGAAGAAATTGCCTTTCTTGCTTGACTCATGGTCATATAATTGCAGTGCTGATGTAGGAACACTGTCAGGAAAGCAACAGTTGTTTTATGCAGCAAGCATCCCGTTCACTTAGCACAGGATCATTGGTTATGGAATCTGTTATGGAGTCTGTTTCCAAAGCAACACTTTTGGGTGCTCAAAGTTCATATCCTGAAAATGACAGTCATCTGCAGCTGGGAGTCAAAGATAAAAGGAATACGCTTTATGGGTTGAAGGGATGACATTATGGTTGCTTCTCTATAGGCAATCATGGATGTCTGTAAGTTTATCATGTAAAACAGAGCATATAATGCTTTCTTCCAAGAGTATCATCTTGCCGCTTGTAATAGAGGTTGATATATTAGCGAATACAGTAGCACATGTAAGAAGGAAACCATGTAAGAAACTGGGAACCACAATTCATTTACATTTTGCAGAAACTCTTATCCAGAGCGACATACAGAAGAGCTTTAAAGTCACTATCAGTGAATATATTATTAAACTGGTTTGTCTGGACACAGACTAAGTACACCGTCATTTAAATTCAGTGGGTAGGTGTTGTGTGTGTTTTTTTTTTTTTTTTTTTTTTTTTAAAAGGGCGTGTAAAACATAGTTCTAAGCTAATCTAATTACTGCCGAAAAAGGTGGGTTTTCAGCCGTCGTTAGAAGACACCCATTGACTCAGCTCTCCAGCCATCCAGAGGAAGTTCATTCCACCACCATGGAGCCAGAACAGAGAAAAGTTTAGATGCATTTTCCCTTGTCCCTTGGTAGAACGAGGGACCAGTATAGTAGTGACGGAGGATCTGAGAGAACGCGGTGCAGTGCAGGGTATGATAAGTGCTTTGAAGTAGTAGGGTGCAGGTTCATTTTTGGTTTTGTAGGCAAGCATTAGTGTTATAAATCTAATGCGAGCAGCTACAGGAAGCCAATGGAGAGATCGTAGCAGTGGAGTAGTGTGAGAAAATTTGGGAAGGTTGAAAATAAGCCGTGCAGCTGCATTCTGAATCAGTTGCAGAGATCGAGTTGTGCTCAAAAGGTAGACCTGCCAGGAGTGAGTTGCAGTAGTCTAGTCTTGAGATGATAAGGGACTGAACAAGTATCTGAGTGGGAGCCTTAGTGGAAAAAAAAAAAATTGGAACGAATCCTTCGGATGTTAAAGAGGAGAAATCTACATGATTAAGAGAGATTAGTGATATGAGAAGAGAAGGAAAGGTAATTGTCCATGGTTACTCCAAGGCTTCGTGCAGTGACTGAAGGAGAGATCACAGAGTTGTCCAAGGAGATTGCAAGATCTTGCTGTGGTGATAAGTCAGCTGGGATGAACAGCAATTCAGTCTTGCTATTCTACCACCAACAGCCTTCTTAACCCCATAAAGGCCACACCACAAAAAAAGCAATGGCATTTTTCTTAATCAGTTTTGGCAACAATAACTATAATTTTTATGTTTTTGTTCAAACAACCACATGATATTTCAACATACAAACCTCTGCTAAATGGCTGAGATTTCCTATCAAGCTAAAATCACTATTATCTATAGTAAAAAAACAAAACATTCTTCAAGTGTTCTACTGAATATTTACCCAGAACATTAAAGGGTTAAAATACATGGGCAATTTCTACACCCCCAGGTATGTTACATACTGCATATAGCCAAAAGTACATTTGAAACAGCTGCCTGTCACACACATGTACACATTACATAGGTATTAATATGGAGGTTGGTTCATCGTCAGCTGTTACAAAGTTTGTATGTTGTGTGGAGCCACAAAAACATAAGTGCAATTAGGCACTGTTGTCGGGCTAGAAGGCCTGGTGTAGAACTAGTGTTCCAGATGAGATCAGGTGAGTGCAGGTCACTAGAGTTCCTTCACACCAGCTTTGACATAACCCACCCATTGTGCACAGGGGTACAGTCATGCTGGAAACTTTTCTCCTATGAAAATACCTATTACTACAGTATATGAGAGACCTTCTGGACCAGAGGATCCCAACCCTGCTCCAGGAGGACCCCCATGTCCTGCACATTTGAGTGCCTTCCCTGCTACATCACTCCCACTTCATGTCATGAAGAGCTGTTAACTGGCTAATTTGTTGAATCAGGTGGTGAGGAAAACAGACCATATTTAAAGCCCAATATAGAAACATTCACCAGGTTCACTGCAGTTGATCCATATTCAATCCCACCCAAGTCCTCCGACCTGTAGATCGACTAGTATTGTATAAGGTATTAACCTGGACCAAGTTTCCCTAAAAACAGCAATTGATAAATTGTTTCATGAGCATCACCATGTTTAGAGACAACAAAGGCCTGCATGAAGATGTGCTACTTGACCCTTTACCACAGTTTGAGTGTTACCAGCAGGGTTAAACTGAATACACCAAAGTAATGCATTTATATTCAACTTCACAAAAACTGCGTTAAGAAATAAAATACATTTTTTTAAACAAGAATTTATTCCATGTGAAAACCAGCATGATGCCCAGAAGTAATAGTGTGTATGCTAAGATATTCTGAATAAGCAGAAAAAAAACAAACAGTCTCTCTCTCTCTCTCTCTCTCTCTCTCTCTCTCTATATATATATATATATATATATATATATATATAAATGACCGAGATAACAGACGATTTATATTCATTGTAACACATTCTTACCAGGGAGCAGAATTCCAGAAGCAATACATTCAAAGACTCGTCTCAGTGCATCACCAGGGCTCATTGGTCCAGAGGCACTGCTGATTGCCTTCTCCACAAGCAGTTCCATGGCCTTGGATAAATAAAACCATGTTATAATACAACTTTTGGTCTTTCAGAGGCAATACTTCTGAGGACTCTTTAAAACCTGTTAGGACACCATAAAGCCCAGTAGGGACAGACAACCTTCCTACTCACCCAACTTGGAAAAGCAGACCAGGTGGGTACTCTCTGACAAAGGTCACGCAGGATACGAATAACAATCACACAGGATTGGAGTCCATTCGCTCTAGCCTTCAGTGCAATAAAGTCAAGTGAGTCAACGGTGCATTCACATCAGAGGGCAGATGACATGGTGGGTCTCAGTAAGAGGTGCAACACTACTGTTCTCAATGGAAGCTTTTACTTCGTTTACACACTTTTAGCCATCGCTACTGTATAAGCTGCCATTCCCAGCAGTATTTTACCTCGACGTTAGTATGAGAGTTCAAAGTTTGCAAGATGAACTCGGAATGCTTCCCTCATCATCTTGTAAACTCTGACCTCAGATTTCCAAATACTTCACAATCAAAACTCATTTACAAAAAGATCAGTTGAAAGAGTAGCATAGGAACTGAAACAGTCAAGGAAATCTGCTTTACTTTGTGTGACAGCAACATCACAGTAAACTAATCAGATATTCCTTTTCTCTCAGTCCCCAAAAGAAAAATAAATAAATAATCACAAAGAACAAACGGTCAACATGAAAGCTCTTATCGGTGATATTTTTATGCAAAGGTATTCTGCAGCCTTATGGAATTTTTTTGGTAACCTAATTTAAATACTGCTTCATTTTACACACACTAACAAATTCATGATATGCAAGGATGCTTAAA
The DNA here is from genome assembly GCA_030014195.1 of Neosilurus mollespiculum. Lineage (NCBI taxonomy): Eukaryota > Metazoa > Chordata > Actinopteri > Siluriformes > Plotosidae > Neosilurus > Neosilurus mollespiculum. The sequence goes on from JAQMYF010000025.1 coordinate 28,867,250, forward strand.
AACAAGATAAAAATCAAACGAAATATTTTCTTACTCTCAGGTATTTAACAGTTACTGATAGCATCCTTGGTTTTTTTTAATATTCCCTTTTTTAGGATTAAAATGTCAATAAACAAAAATTAAAGCCTAAAAGCAAATGAGTACATAAAATAATACATCTCATAAGGCTACATGAAGAAAGAAAAATGATGTTCCGAACCTGGAACCACTTAGCGTGGCGTAGGGCAGCCAGAGCGTCAAGGCATTTTTGCCTGTCCAAGACGTCCGCTGGGTCTTTCACCATACCCGAGGTTACATCTAAAAATGGATCGAATTGTCAAACGGTGGTGAGGAACGGGTGTTTGACCAGGTCACAGAGAGAGACTGCCAAGAACACATTGCCACACATACCAAATTGTTCCCCTGACTACAAATCTGTCTATAATTGGGGCAACTTTTCAAATCTTATCTGATCATGTGAACCAACATATGTGAAACAATCGGCTACACTAACAGACAAGAGAATGGTGGTGTAACACTGGATTAGGGGATAGTGTAAAACATGGATAACGAAAAATGAAGGGTTGATGATGGCAGGGAATAAAAGCCTTCAAACTTTGAGCAATCCAATATGAATTCACTGATTGGAACCAAGTGAGAAGGGATCTTATTGGTTACCATATTAAGTATACAAATCAAACCTTATACCACTGTGTACATATTTACACTGGGTTTGTGGTTTTCTACTACAAGTGGGTTTCTTGAGGGGCATAACAAAAAACTTTCTTCATGCTACTGCCAAAGCAATAGTGTAGCACAATGCAACGCTCTTTCTCCACCCAGAATAAACACTAGCAATCAAATGGTCCTGCTAAACATGACAAAAATCCTCTTCCATGGATTAGCTAATTATATTTTCATATTACAGTTGGGTAGTTGAAAGAAAATCCATTCTGTAGCTTGCTCAATCTAAAGAAAATGAGTACATACATGTAACATTAGCATTAATGCAGTACAACTTCAGTAAACAAAGTTAATTTGTTAATGAGACACTTTTCAAAATCGTTTCAATACGGAAAGTTTGGGGGGAAAAAAATTTGGAGAACCCCTTTTTTAATTCTTGTAAATTTATCCTAAAAGTACAAGATGTTGTGGGGCCACACTATGGCTTTGCATTTACAATACATGAGCATGGTACAGAAAAGGGGATATCAAAGAGAATGCAGAATGTTTTTTTTTTTTTTTTTTTTTTTAAATAAATGCAATGCGTGCTTGGTGCGACCTACTACAGTGGCAACAGTAGGTGTGGCAAAGTGTTTGAGAGGGTTTGGGAAGGGACCTTGGTCAAAAATCCTTCCGGAGCTGGTAGACGTAGCCTCAGATGGGAAACAAGTTACTCAGAATGCAAGGAGGCTTTGGGCTGGACTCGTAAAGCTTTGGACACATGAAGGCAGCAATGCGTGCTGGAAAGAAAACATGAAGCTCCCAGCGAGAAGGGTTAGGACATCACTGCATGCATACCTGCCTTGAGTGGGTTTGGAAAACCCCCATAGGTCACTGCAGACCGAAGGCTATGAAAGCCAGGCCCAACCAAAGATTCCTCTAACAAAGCCTTCCTCCCAAAAGCTTACTGATACTCCCCTAAGGACCCAAACAAGAATGGTGACATCTGAGCACAGACTTGGCGCCTGCATTGAACAATTTCAGCCACATTCCATTGTCAAAATAAAAAAACAAGACAAAGGAAGGGTAGTTGTAGAACTTGGAAGTACAAGACTTGGCTTTCTGTTAAATGTAACGGGATTTTTTTTTTTTTCTTTTTGGATTGTGTGTACAGTAAAACAAATGTTCTAGAAGACCAATCATTCATCATGCAGTGGACTGATTCACTCAGGGGAGCACTTTCATTTTGGAATAAGGGTCTTCAGAATGGTGAATCTTCTGACCACCAACCAAAAGATTTGTTTCCTGTGGGGACATCACAGAATTTCCCACGGCTTACATCTATTTCACGTCATCCTACTGCCATTGTTTATTTGGTGAATCCCTAGTCCCTAATTTAATTAAATTTAATTCAACATTTCATCCTAAAGCCTTGTTTTTTTTTTTTTTTTTTTTTTGGATACAGAAGAGAATCCCCTGGAACACAGGAAACAAAAATGAATCTTACTCGAGACTAACTAGACTTACACAATGCAAAACACTTATCATGCTTGTTTTGAAGAGAGCTTCAAGAGCACTGAAGAGGTGTTACAAAGAGAGCCCGGAGCAACACTGCTGGCAAGTAGATTAACAAGACCTGGTAAAACCTGGTAGTGATGAACTTGGGTTTGTTCAAAATCAAATTCCAGTCCAAAGCCTACTTTAAATCAGAATACTCCACACTGGTTCAAATGACGCCATTTTCTTAAGAAACTGAAATTCTTTCATAACATTAGGCCTTCAAAATATCTTTTAGGCATCTTCAGAAGTTTACAATACCATGAATGAAACAAAAACAGATAAAACTCTTAGAATTCAAATTCATTCAGCTTAAAGGCTCTAATTTTAAGGCTTTTGAAGGCACTTATCGAATTTCCTGTTCATTCATATCATGACCCTGACCAAGCTCAAGCACATACCAGATTTTACGCTGCATATAAATCTTCTCGGAATCTTTACGGGGAGGCTGAGCAAAAGATGCTCATTTCCATAGGATAATTAAACTACTTACTAAAAATAAAATATAAAGAAATAAATCGAGAGAGAGAAAGAGTGAAAGAGAGAGAGAGAGAGACCATCTTTTCTGTGCCAGCAGATAGGCTCTTTGGGGTGTCAAATCAACGAATCAAATTAATCTGATGGGTGGCCAAAGGTAATGGAATAACGTTTTCCCCAACCTCCATCCCGGGAGTTCTCCTCTCTGATCACTGGCGAAGTCAGCGTGATGGTCACCTGCATCTTGGGCTCAGCAGAGGACGTCAAGATGATTGCAGCTTCTTGGACCGATCCCTTGACCTCATACTTCTCTGGCGTTACAAGCTAAGAACACACGGGTCACGGGATGACACTTATCAGGATTGGCAAAGGAAACTGACTTCCTTATTATTGTTAGCACAATCACGTACTGTTAGCAATACCATAAGCACACACAGAATAGAACAGGGCTGTGATGTGCAATTATTAATTTTTATTTATTTATTTTTACACTTCTCACGAGGGCATTAGCTACGATTCCTTCTCAAACATAAACCAAAGCAAATTCGCCGACATACTGTGAGTTGTTTAGGGAGGTGCTCTACAATGCGTGACAGCAGACTCTTGCTGGGTTTCTCGGAGCAAAGGAGAACAAGGTTGACATTTTTATCTCCACGCAAGAGCAGTCCTTTGGCCAGAACCCCGACCCTCATCACTCCCTTCAATGCCCTGTAACATGAAAAGACGAAGTGTCACAGATTCAGCTTACAAAACAAAGACAGGCGTGCAAATGATAAGTTTGACAAGTGTCAGCACACCGGTCTTTGGGGGGCTCCTTCTTATCTTTGTCCTTGTCTTGGTCTGTAATGATGTCCGATACGAGCTTGAGGGCACGCTCGGTGATGGACACGATCTTCTGAATAGCCTGTAGCTCCTCTTCAGAGGGGTAGATAGCAGCATGCTTCGTCATCACATAACGATCATCGGAAGAATCAGGGCGACGTGGGAGCTGAAATCAGACCGACGGAAAGTCAACATGATGTGGACACAAAACGCCCTTCTTCAATTTACAGAGTTAAAGTTTTTATTACCGGTACAGTTGTATCAAATATAACGTACGACTATTGGGCATGTTGCAAAAAGTAATACACCAGTGCATACAGTTACATGAAGTGCAGCCCTTAAAGCTAGGGTTGGTAACTTTTTAGCTATATACACAGTTTATTGGTTGAAGTGGGCTTCACATCCCAACAGCACACCGACCTGTTAAGTAGAGCTGCCACAGAGCCACAAGTGTCCCAGTAATCCTACAGGCAAAACAACGGCATATACACAGTGGCCGCTCTTAAGCATGGATTACACAGCGGTGTGTGTGTGTAAATAAAAACAATAATAAAATAAAATAAAAAAGGGACATAACCAGGTAAAAATTATCATTTATAGATTCTGAAAAGTTTATGCATAACACAAACAAGATTTTCTATGCCCTAGATAAGCCTAGATGAACTGCAGTAGCCACCTACATGTACCATAGTGGATGAATTCGGAGAAAAATGGGGTGTCAGGTTTCTTGTCTTTGACTCACTGCAGATGCTTATCCATAGTTCATGGACTTCAGTGATGTTGTTTCGTCATTTATGTGATGTTTGGGATTGATTTTCGGGTTTAATGCATGTTCCTATTACATGTACCTCTAGAAAGGTTGGGCATGTAGGGGGATTAGTGGAAACCGTTCTCTCAGATTTCCTAAAAGGTTTTAAACCCAGAAATGCATGAAAGGGTGGAACCTGAAATAAAGTCATCAATAACTGGATAATTTCATCTTTGCCAAAGCAAATCAGTAAAATATTACAAAAACGAATGTATTTTTATTTGTAAGTCATGTTAATGAATCAGATGAAACATCAGTCAAAATTAAAGCCAGTGCAGCCAAGTGCCTCACTTCTTGTTCTCTACTGCAATCACAGTATATTATCAAGCCTCCTTCCCCTAAACACCGAGTTCACAATCATGTATATTTGTTAGTTTTCAGAAAATTTTGAAGTTTGATGAAATTTTCATGCATCTTTCTTGTAACGTCCAACACACTCATTTGTTTTCAATAAAAAAAAAAAAAAAAAAAAAAAAAAAAAAAGCATCATTGGATATCTTTTCATCCCTGTCGAAATTCCTCAATGATGCCCATACACAAGATTAGGGACCTATGGCTTCAACATTTAGTGCAACACCTTACAAATGTAACGTCTGTCACGGTGGAATTGCCCCCAAAAATAAAATTCTGCTAAAGTAACAAATACATTTTACTTTACTGTTGTAATATATGGCCTACTGACTAACATTATTTACTGGTGTAATATACACAGATTAACTTTGCATTATTTTCATGAGAATGGTTTAGTCCTGATCAAAGTTTACCTGATTTATCTCCGCAATGTCCGGAATAGTCCCTGTAGCAAGCTGCTGCATACTTCCTTACAGAAATACAATCTTCTTCAAACGCCTTTGTTTAGAGCTTTTAAACTGTGCGGTCTGGGAGTCTTAATAAAACAAAATCAGCACGCCGATATGACTGACCAACTTAGTTTTAACTCTGGACTCCAAAGTCATTTAAACAAACAGGTCCATACAGAACATAAATTCTTAGATCTGCATGTACAATAGGGCTTGAGTTGTCCCTCTAAACTTTGAGGACAGAGAGAAGGCCTCGTAGCGAACACCACAGTTATGCCTTCAGTCACATGGCTGATCAGAGAATAGACACATTAAGCTATTACTACTATCTAAAATAACGAAAACTAGGACGACATGTCCCTTTGAAATACATGATCGATCGAGGTGATTTGCAAAGTCACTGCATGTTCAGGGATACAAAATCTTAGTTCTTAAGGCTAAACCACCATGACACTCGGGAATGCATATCTAGCGTTACATACACACACACACACGTTTGTTTTATGCTGATATACTGTAGTAAGCATGCACAGGAAATTTACCTTCTGCATTTAACCCATGCAAAGTGAGCACACACACACACGCGTAAACAGTGAGCATACACTCGAAGCAGTAGGTTGCCACACATTACGGTGCCCGGAGAGCAGTTGGTGGTTAGGTGCCTTGCTAATGGCTGCACACTCACCCCACCACCACACATACTTCCTGCTTGCACGCGAATTGAACCAGCAACCTTTAGGCTACGGCTGCCCCATTTGTGTATTGTATATACACACTTTTTTTGTGTGTGTACTGTACATCTGAAGCTTAAAGCACACACACGTCTGTTGTTTACATACATGTTCATTCAGCTGTATGAGAGCTGGTACTTGGTTTAATTCATCATACACGCCTTTCTGGATATCATGATTCAGAATAGGACCTTCCTCAAACACAAATAAGAACCATTTTAATAGTAGCAGTGAAGAGTTTCCAATGTTTTTCCTATCAGCCGGACAGCATCTCTTCATGAGAGTTGGAGGCGGGCGCTTAAGAAAGCAGGGAAATTGACTGGTTATATGACTGGTCTATGTGTGATTGACAGTGCTTAAAATCTCTATAGCTTATGAGTTCTGAAGAAGTTCCCAGAAAAGAATAAAATAAACTAGAATTCAATTTTGATGGTAAAAATCTAGTCTGCGGATATAATACAAGTTTTCACGGTACTTTCCGAGATAAAGTAATTAATATCTCCTAACTAGTGATGACGATTGAAAAAATTCGTAGCTATAATCTACATCCATGTGCCAGTAACATATCTGAAATTCGGTCTGATCGGCCCAACAGTTTTCACCCTATTAATGTGCCAAAATCTATCTGGAATAATAACTAGCAGTAGTTGAATAATAAGTTGATATAAAGAACAACAGTCTGCGAACTCTCATCCGCAGACTAAAAAAAATCTGAGGTCACTGTAATTAAATGACATCCAATCAATGCCTCACAGTTCGCTGGGAAATATCCAATCAAATGCACCAGTGTCTCCCTGCTCATGCCTGACCCTATCATGCATAATCCTGCAGTCAGAACAGAACTGGTCATGTGGAGGGGCCCCTGTGAACAGCGCAGTGTTTAGCCAGAGTCCTGAAGAGATGCCACTTAAATTTCGCTAGCTTTCCAAATGACTAACCCCAGCTTTAACTGAGCATACTAAATTCAACATGATCATATTCGTTATTAAAACACAAAAACCACCTAAAATAACATTTTAAATTTGTAATCAATTTACAACAGTGCAAAATATTCAGTGCTTACATTACAGGCGCCTGTATTATTTATGTTCAAATGCATTTATTATACACACTTCTATGAAGTTAAACACACAAATTAAACCTCCTTCTTCCAAGTTGTGTCTCGTTTTTACATGCTGCATTAACCCAACTGACAGGAATTTGTACATGAGAAGCACTTCTGGTTGGTAAAAGACGAACCATAGGGCCTTGTGGCTGTGGGATGGGCATTCCAGGTCTCACCCCAAGTAGACCAGGTGGTCCAGGTGGACCTTGTGGATAGCCTCCATCAGGCATCCTGCGCCTGTCCTCCCAGTGGTGCTGCTCTTCCTCCACTCGTCGCCAGTACATATCCTCCTCATAGCGCCTGCAGAAAACCAAACAGGAGAAAGACATTTCAGAAACACTTATCAGGAAAATGTGCTTTAAAAACTTTCAGATGAGCTTCAAAAAGTTCCCCATGTACCTCATCTCCATCCTCCAGCGCTCCTCTTCCTCACAGCGTCGCCAGTACTCTTCCTTCTGCATTTGTTTCCTCATCTTCTCCTCTTGGAACTTCCGGGCTCGGATGCTGGGTTTCACTTCCACCTGGAGGTCTGGGTTTACTTTTTTCTACAGTGATGTGAAACAGCAGCATTTCGGATCAAAACAGAACAAGGGTTTGTGCTTAATATAATGGAACCACAGTACAAGTGGGTGCCTGGTACCACTTTGCCCTCATGATGTTTCTTGAAGTTTATAACACCAAAAACCAGTTAGACAGAAAGCATAAAACCAGATCATCCCCATTCCCATGTTGGAGAATAAGGAAACAACTTGAAGTCTGTTACAAAGAACACAGACATGCATGTTACACTTTTTTTTCCCTTTTAATTAATTTAGAATGAAGCTGGGGTTGTGTGGTTCTCCAAATTTCCAATTTTGTTTGGTCAGTAATCAACACCATCTGACCAATTAAAAATGAGAATTATACAGTGCTGGAATAATCAGAAATAAAGCAGTTGTGTTGCTAAATAAACTATATGAAGCCACTATGCTGCGGAAACTTTCATTTAACTCCGAGTACATTCAGTACATTAAGACATTTAATACTTCAACTAGGCTCCCGGGTGGCACATCAACAAAGTGCGTGATCATCAACCCGGAGATCGCAAGTTCGAATTCAGGTTGATGCCACAGCCATACATGACTGAGCTCTCACAGGGGGGAGGGATGGCATATGCTCTCTTCCTTGTCACTCACAACGATCACCAGCCAATCATGGGCGTCTGCAAGCTCATTCGTACAAGGGGGCGGATAGCGCTTTCCCTCCGAGTGGGTTAGGTCTACCCCAAATACAAATGCGCTGCAGTGCTAAAGGAGGCGGGTGGCAGTATTGCATGTTACGGAGGGGGCATGCGCATGTTTACGCCCCACCCTTGGCGGTGGTCGTGTGATGGCAACACTTGACGGGTGGGAATTGGACACGACTAAAATTAGGTTCCAAATGCAGCGGCACTCACAAAAGCTTTATACCTACAAAGTAACACCTCAACTAATATCCACCCACCTTATATTGCAAACGGTGTCGTCTTCCTTTAAGATGCATTTCCTTTGCATTGGGATCGTTAAAACTGCATTCGCACAGCTTGCAGTGGAACCGGATAACTTTCCCTTCATCATTTCGAACCTGTCAATCCAGACGTCTCTCTTCAGTAAGCATTCATTCATAACAAACAGACCGTGTTTCCGGAATATGCCTACAATGTGTCACTGTACCTCTTCAACATAATCGTGGCCAACAGGCTGAACATCACTCTGCAGTGCTGCCAGTGTTGACTGAGGGGACAATGGATCAGGGTCATTTTTAATTTCCTGTGACGGAGCACCTAACGAAGTCTGTGCAGGTTTGGCTGCCTCAACTTTCGCTTCATCCATCTTGACACCAGTTGTCTGCAATTTGTTTCCCCCTGCAGACAAAAAAACCCCCCCAAAAAAACCCTTAAGTTATAACCTTTTTAAAAAGAAAAATCCAAGTACAACATTAAAAAAAAAACAAAAAAAAAAAAACAGTAAGTACCGACAAAGTTGATCTTGGGCGTATTGATTTTCTTGATTGCGGCTGCGGTTGAGGAAACGCTGCTGGGAGCAGGACTCTTGCCCTGCAGAGCCGAGGCCGCGGTGTTGTTAACCATGCCGAGGGTCTTAAGGTAAGAGGAACTGGAGCCTGTTGAGGATGAGACGTTCATGGCAGATGCAGTGCTGCTGGTGGAACTGCTGACCGCTTTACTGGTGGCTGCTGTGGTGGAGGTGGATGTCTGCGTCACTACACTCGGCTCTGTGGAAGGAATGGGTTTCCCGAGTTTGGTGTGCAGTTTTACAACCTAACAATGACAAGAGAATAAATAAATTAGTACATACAAGTATAACGAATAGAAAAAGGTTGTATTGGCGAAAATGTTCCTAGAATACCAGTATTGGTCATCCTTACAGCATAATTTGTGCGTAATGTGACACGTTTAAGCAATACAAGACCATAAAAAGCACAAAACTGGGTATTTGTTATCCTGTGGATTACTAGTGTGGGCTGAACAAATAGGTAGTAGTTGTTTCTCCCCACGAAAGTGACCTGAATTCGTTGGGCAGGGTTGTCTATTGCAAATAAACAAGCAGATCTATTCAGCAAGAAAATATTTAAGTAACAAAAAACATGTTCAAGAATGAACTGTGGCTAGAAATTTGGAGGAAATGGGTGTAAACGGTTACTATTTGAGCGAGAGAGGGAACGAGACTCTGAAAACGAGAATGCTGCCAGAGAAATTCAAAATGGCTTACCCAACCAACATATTGCCAACTCGACTTTCCTGTCGTCAGTTGTTTTAGGAACACAAAAGAAACGTGTTCCGTGATTTCGCCGCTTGTTTGTGCAGCTCAGCACTGACTGATCATGCGTTACAATGCCCTGGGTCAGTGATGCAGCCCAGCCAATCCAACGAGTTTGCATCACCACCAGGCTGGGTCAGCCAATAAGAAAGGCAACATGTCTCTGAGCATGCCCAGTGTCGCAGCACTCGCACATACTTTGAAAAGGGACAAGGACTGATGTTGCCAGAAGAAACTACTGATGTCATGCATGATTGTTTTAAAGAGCTAGTAACACTAATTCACCACAGGTACCCTTTAACCAATATTAACATTTTATTTGTGAAGTATTTGTTAGTGATTACTCAAGTTGCACGCCTAGTATAGGCTGCCTCAAGTCAAACCATGCTTTCAAAATCAACGAATAATTTGGTGCATTCGTAAACCCAGTAGTAAAAGTGCATGAGAGTGTTTGAACACACAACGTGCTGTTCTCAGGCATGCCCCCCCGAAGGTTGTTCCAGTTGCTCAGACATTTTCAGGTTGTGTTAAAGGTTGAAAATTGTATCATTTAATTGCTTAAGGTTTTATTTAAAAATGTAAAGTAATCAGTCCTCTATAGTGAATGTACACTTCACCCTCGATTTCCCGGACTATTAGAGGGGGGATAGGCTATCCGGGAACCTAAAAAATTCGGCAATCACTAATGTCGGGTGTCCCTACCCTTTCGTCCATCCACTCGGACGGGAACGGGCTGGACAGGAGGGGGAAAAAAAAAAAAAAAAACACGACCCGGACTTCCATCATCGATTCCCAGACTCAGCATTTTTCCGGCAATACCAAATAATGTCCGGCGCCAGATTTTATACGGGAAATCCTAAATCCGGGAAATAGACGGGGAAGTGTACTTACAAATTTTTAAATCTGTTCAAACTTAAATTTACTCAGATGTATCAGTTTCATCATTGCCTCACAAGGATTTTGTGAGAATCAAAAGCTTTCGCACGTCATCATGAAAGAAACCTTGACCGGGTTTTGTAGCACCCACCACACTGCTAATTCACACACAGCACACAGGAAATTAAGACTCCTTACTGTGCACCAGCATTCAGTTGAACACTGAAATATTCAAATAAGGTGCAGGTTCACTTACCTTCTGGTGTTTGGCTCCCCGGATATGGGCAGCATAGGCGTCTGCCCCGGTACAGGCGACGTCGCAAAGCTCACATCGGAGTTGGTTCTGTGTGCTGCGGGTCGAGCTGCTGCCACCGCTGCTGCTGTTACTGCTCTGAGAGACCTTCAGCGCTGCCTCTTTCTTCTTGTGCTTCTGACCCTCAAGATGCTCTTTGTAGGTCTACAATAATGAACAGAAAAGGCATTTTTGATTGAGTGACCTCTGTGACCGTGAAAAATAGGTCAAGCTAACCTAGTTTCGATAGACTGGTAGGGACCATTCAACATTATCATTAAAATAAATTCATAAAGACCCGGCACTGCTAGGCGGCAGCGGACAGCCTGTGAAAACTTGGCACCCCCTACGCTTTGCGGGGGATAAGATTACATCAGCTCAGAGAAAAAAAAATAAAATAAAAAAAATAATTCTAACTTAATATTTCATTCCAAAAAAAAAAGGGATTGAATTCTAAATGCATTTATAAAAAGAATAAATTACAAAAAGCAAGGCCCCGATTGTTCATCTTATAGAGGCTACATGTACTCTGCAAGCACTTCAACTCTGACGATGCATACCTACAGGTCTCAGGTAGTGTTAAAGGTCGGAGACTATCAGAACGGCTGCTGTAACCAGGTCACCTGATTTACACATGTGCTGTGAGGCGAAGGAGAAAAGGAAGAGCGTGTACCTGTGGCCCGGCACAGCTGATCTTACACACGTCGCAGTAGTGTATTTGTGGTGGTTTCGGTGGCTGTTTGGGTTTGAGCGTTTTGTTCTGGAAGGGCGTTTTTTTGGTGAACGTGTTTCCAGTCCAGGCGGCAGTGGCAGCGGCGGCAGCGACTGCTTGCTTCTGTTGCTGCTGCTGCTGTTGCTGGTAGTAAGAGGATGCTGCGGAGTACACAGCTGCCTCATAACCTGAATACGACGTGCCTTGAAAAGGGTTAAAGAGAGCAGCGATCAAAAGGTGTTGCAATGAGTGCCACAGACATTAGGATGGTATAAATAATGCTCATTCCTCAGTGATGCATTTGTACAAAGACATAACAGAAAACAGAAACAGGTTAAAAAAAAAACATTTAAAAAGGGGGTTCACATGATCCAGGTTAACGGCAACGATGCAGACTTTCAAATAAAACAAATCAGGAGTGAAGGACAAGATGACAAGCTCAACGCTGGGCCTTTTACCTGAATACGTAACAGCATTGGTGCTGTATGTAGGGCTCTGAGAGTAAGACGGGACAACGGAAGCACCGGCAGCTGCGGCAGCTGCCACTGGCTGCACGGCGGAGGACACTGGGTAGATAGAGAACGTGGAGGTGGCTGGACTCTGCGTGGCTGGCTTTATGGCTGTAACTTGACGGGTCTGTTGGGTCTGAGTATATGGTGTGGCACCCTGGCTGTATCCTGTTTTGGGGGCGGTTTGGTAGTAGGTCTCGGCCACTGTGGGCTGTGGTTGGGCAGCTGCTGCCGCCACAGCTGCCGTAGCTATGGGTTGCTGGTAGTATTGTTTACTGTCGTAGGCGACAGCTGGAGCTGAGGAACGGACATAAGAATAGGAATCCTGCAAGACAAAGACCAAAGAGGGTTAGTTATGCTATCCCTCAAAAAGACCGCAGCATGTTGTCATACAAGCAGTATAAGAAATCTGGTTAGAGACCAAACTTCTTTACCTGGTAGTTCTGTGAGGTGACCGGTGGAGGTGGTGGGGGCACTTCAGGCTGGCGCTGGGCATAGCCGTAGTCGGTGGTGGCATGGGCAGGCTGGTATCCCCCATAAGCTGCTGCAGTGGCCGCCGCCGCAACAGCGACAGGTGCAGGTCTGGCTACAGCAACGGTGGCAGCTGTTGGGGCGTAGGCCGCAGCTACGGTGTGAGCAGCCACGGGTGCCTGGTGCACAGTGTAGCTGGCCACCGTGGTGGGATGGGTGTAGGCTACTCCAGCGGCCGGTTGCTGACTAAAAAGGCAAGATGGGTGACATTTTTAGCGCTCTAGAACGTGAGTACCTTCAGCTGGCTATTTTAAATTCAACCTGAACAACAAATCCTGAAGACCTCACCACTAACAAAAGCCATTGTCAGTTAAATGGATGTTGACTGCACAGAAGGTCAGAATCCTAATCAATCTCAATATTTACTGACGGAAAGAGGTATTTATAGTCTGGGATATGGGGGGAAAAAAAAACCAAACCATTTTGTTGAACACAAAGTCATCAGAGACGCTGGCCCCCCCGGATAGTTCTTTTAACTGTTAACGATGGCATTACCAGGGATTGGGATGGAGTAATGCAGGGTAAAGGGCGATGGGAGGTGGGCCGCATTTAAACATTTACGTTAAAACAAACATGCAGTCAAAATCAATACAAAGGGTCATCTATAAACCATCGCAATCAGAAAGACTGACAATCATTTAAAGAAATCATACACCATGGTGCAACATTCAGTGAAATATTTTAATGTACCACGGAGAGGAGGAGGATTATTTGGCCAAATGTGTGACAATTTCTCTACACTGTTTTCAAGTTACCCTTCATGCGAGAGCACCTGTGTGTAAAACACATCGGCGGTGATTCAGGGAAGCCAGTATCAAAAACCAAACTTACAAAGCATGTTCGGGTGGAAACATGACACCTTTACACATAAGAACGGCTAGAGGCTGTGTTCTGCCCACAAACCGACAGTGGAAGTACTCAAAGTCAGAATCGACATCCGTGTTAAAGAATGGTGACATGGTGGGACTGATCACAAACACGTTGCTCCACAAGTCCACCACGGTACGCATGGACATGCTGAATATGACACGCCGCAATGTTGCTTGCAGTGGTATAAAAGTGCATGACCTGCTCGCTTGGTTAATTTCCCAATACGCTTTCTTTGAAGCAACAATGGCATGCTCGGGGGGGGGTTCGTATTTCCATCATGCATAATAAACAAACAGGACACAGACACTCTGTTGATACACGTCGTGCTGGCATGTGAGCTAAAGAGGGAGTAATGCAGCTTTCTTTGTTTCAGTGTAAACAACCAATGCTTGCATGACGAGGGATCTTTATATTATATTATATATATATATATATATATATATATATATATATATATAAAATGTGTGTGTGTGTGTATATATATATATATATATATATAGAGAGACAGATAGAT
>JAQMYF010000025.1:28890868-28904148 GCA_030014195.1 Neosilurus mollespiculum
TATGTGTATTTGTGTGTATTATTCCATGACCTCTGATCATATAGGAACTTGAATGTTATTAGACATGTACTATCTGAGGGAGTGGAATAAACTTTATTCTATCCTCTGGACCATAAGAAATATAGCATCTTTTTATTATTGTATTCAAATTCTTGCAAAATTACAAAAATGCGTTCGTGCCAATAAGTACAGAAAAGCGGCTAGCAGGTTAGCTTAAGGCGGGTTTTTTTTTTTTTAGCAGTCTTAAGTCCATACGTTGCTTTTCGTAGAAAGTAGGTTAGCACGGGGCTAGCTGGTTAGCTGAAGGCTTGTAGTCCATTCAAATCACGTTTCGTGAAAGAAAAACAAATTCTACGATTCTTGCTGTCAAATACTTGAATTCTCTACGTTGCTTCTTCTCATGAAATTCGTCTATGTAACTGTGTAATCCTGCTAACAGACTAAGGGTAAACTTAAGGCTATAGCATTTTGAAATAAAGACTGCTTTCAGTGAATGTTTAATAATGTCTGTTATGATTGTTATTAAGTGTAATTAATTGCTCTCAGGTATCTCGCTGAACCCAGAGCAGTGGAACCAGCTGAAGGAACAAATGTCAGACATCGATGACGCAATAAGAAGATTATAAGTCATGTCTGTGTTTTGACGGGAAGGCTGGGCTGGGTAGAGTGTTTTTAGGGATGATGTTCTTTGTCATCTGGACACGGGGTGAAGAAAAAAATGATTTGTGGTTGTTCTTTTATTATTATTATTATTATTATTATTCAGCTTGTAAATTGTGGCTAGAGATGCACCAATCCAAATCCTTTCTAATTTTGATGTATGGATATGAGTTCTGTAGTATTGTTAGACAATACCCAAGACCGGCTACTGATCCGAGTTTTTGCAAGCTTCTGTTGCTAGGTTATGCAAGATTTTAGAGGCATGTTGATGTTCACATGTGAAATCAGTGTGTCAGTCAGTATAACGAGCCCGTGTGGCATAAAATGTGTCAGTGGATCAGACTGGAAAATATCAGTTCCATCCCCCAGTGTTTCAAGTCCATAAGGGAGTGATAGTGTTACTCTGTGTTGGATTGGTGTATCGCTGGTGGTTATAGTTTAGTTCAAATAGAGTTTAACTCTTTTGTTTGTTTGTTTTTTGCCCCTTTTGCTGATTATATATTCAGAATTGTTGTTTGTAATAGATGGTTGAAAGTCCACTAATAGATTAAAAACTGCTTTGGGAATAAACTTGTCGCTTGTTCTTTAAACTTTGTGTATGTAATAAAGGGTACATGTGTATGGACTTGGGTGGTTTCACGATCTAACATGCTTATCGTTTTAAGTTTGGACCCTGTTTATGGTGTTCTGTTTCAATTATGTGCCTGATAAATACCAACCACCGGCCTGGTGTTGGATCAGCAAATCTCAGATACATGACGGTCAGCTTTTTGTAGATAGTTTTGCTATTAGTTTCAACATTTCACAGCTGAAGGAGGAATCAAAATGAAAATTTGGCCTTTTCTATTGCACAGTGTATTCAGTGCTAAGCCTCAGTGTGTGTGTGTGTGTGTGTGTGTGTGTGTGTGTCTCTCTCTCTATCTCTCTCTCACACACACACACTCTGTGTGTCTGTGATTTTGCTTGCCTTCGCGTGGGAGCTGGAATTATAATTGTCCATACACCCACTCAGACATAGACCAGACTCCAGCACAACAACAGCCCTTTCACAGAACTGTTCAATAGAGCCATCTTGCATCAATTGCATTTGCTGACCAAAATTAAATCAGGCTTGTAGATCACACTAGCCACTGTATTGCCAGCACCAGGTTTTGCGACAACATGGTTTATGATGTTGCGTGCAAAGGCTGATATTACTTGGGATCATGTTAGGTGTGTCTGCAGTGTGCAAATGTTGTTCTTTTTTTTTAATTATTGTTATTTAAATCCTGTATGTCAGGCTCCACTGTGACTGAATCATCACCATCAGCTTTATGATTTATATCATTGGTTAGTTATCATTTTAAAATGAAATTGAAATTCTTTATTGCTTGAAAACCATGATCAAGTTTATAGGCTCGAGTAAAACACTGAACTGATTGATGCCCCCAACAAATTTTTCATGTTTTTTTAATGTAGTTATGTATATGTTGTCTTTACTTAGGGAGTTGAGGCAGGACTGAAAAATAGGATACTTATTACATTTCTCCACGTCACCAGTGGTAACCCAGATGGCAGTTTCTATGGAGATGTTTTGTCGCCATGGAGGACTAACGCACTTCCTGAGTGGAGGAGGTGATTATCATTAAGGCTATTGTCCATAATTCACAACGCTGTACCTGTGAACTGGGAGACCATCCTGTTAGCACTAAATGCTGCAAAACAAAACAGGCCAAAATCAACTGAACTGTGAAACATGGTGCATGCCATGTTGAGGGAAGGACAGATAAAGGCTCATTAGAGCGTGTATCTTGCATATTCCTGCAAATAATCGTACAAAACTAGAGAATACGGTGGTACGGTGGCGTAGTGGTTAGCGCATCTGCCTCACAGCAAGAAGGTTCTGGGTTTGGGCATTTCTGTGTGGAGTTTGCATGTTCTCCCTGTGCTTGTGTGTTTTCTTTGGGACACTCAAAGTCTAAAGACATGCACGTTAGGCTGAATGGCTGTCCTAAATTGCCTTTAGGTGTCACTGTGAATGGATGTATGTTTGTTGGCTCTGTGATGGCCTGGCGAGCTGTTCAGGGTGTACCCCGCCTTCGCCCGGTATCGGCTGAGATCGGCTCTAGCCTCTTCTCTCCGACCCTTGTAGGATTGAGCGGTTTGGCAAATGGATGGGTGGGAGTGAGTGAGTAAAATTGCTTCTTGGAGAACAAGGCAAGATGGACAAAAGTCAATCACTAGATGGTGCTGATGGTCTGTTTTTGACCTTGAGTGTCAAAATTGCTAGAATTGCTTAGAATGTTCTTAAATTTTTTTTTTTTTACGGCATTATTATTTTTGAGCTTTTTTATGTTTTATGTAACATATCTTGCAGTGATGTGAATGTTTCTGATTAAGAATAAAAAAATCAGAACAGATTCCCTTCTTTTTCTTCGTCACAACAACCTCATTTAATTTGATGATGGCCGTCCTTGTGTGTTCCCTACTACCTTATAATTTGCTTATTTCCAGTGAATGGAGGAGTTGAGTCTTGTTCCATGATAAACATGATTCTGTCCTGATAGTCAGTTCCCTTGCATGATAACTGTTAGCCATAGACTTTATATAAAAAAAAAAAGAGAGAGAGAGAAAGGAATTTTTTAAAAACCTCTTGGATGTAATACAAACGCACAGCACATGCTGCCATTTCTTTGATTTTTAATACCAGCTCAAAGTGATTCATGATGAATACAATATCTAAATGGATTATATGAGTAATTGTCCTTCAGAGTCACAGCTGTAGAATCATTCAGTGGAACAAGGGCTTGTTCAAATGATGGATGTTAAAAGTTGTGCTGTGGTCTGCACGCATTTTAGTGGAAAAAATGTCCTCCATCCCATACACGCACGCAAGGCATGTCCTCCCCCATCCGCCCACTGAAAGGCACGCTCCCTGACTGCTGTAAGTGGTTTGGAGTGCCTGTGCAACCTGCACCTGGAAACAAGGCGATGTAGGCTGAGACTTGGCTGCTCAGGAAACACTGCATTTCTTCCCCTGCATTACTTTATACTTTGATGGTTTTATGATGGATTGAGGGAAGAGTATCCTGGAAAGAAGGGGTGAAAGTGGGTGTGCTCAGCTAGCTCAGGTCACCAACGCTTCTGTAGTCCAACATCTGCTTCCATTTGAAGTGTCTGCAATAAGCCCAGTGACTGAACATCAGCGGCTGTGGTTCTTCGCCCGACGCTTGTGTCACCGGTGTCTGGGGTGTTGTGTTGCAGGTCTTAGCACGTCAGATTCTCTTTTGATGTACCTCAAGAAAATGGAGATATATAAGTAAATGTAGCTCATCGCTGGATTAATATTAGACAGTCAGTGGTTTTAAAGGGCAGGGTGTGAATAAAACCCAAGGAAACATCCTCAGCTCACTTTTTGATGAACGTTTCTGTCCCTGCTGTTTAACTCCGTGGTGGCTAATATAATGGATCCTGTTTCTTGGAAGGAATGTGCACTTCCATGGAGATGTGAAATTCATATTGATTATGGGACGTCTTCAGTTTCCTGTCCGTGACAGAGATGATATTGGCTAAAACCTGCCTTGGCTGTAAAGTGCAGCCAAATCTTTTTAATTATCTTTACAATGGCTAGAATGTATTGAGAGGTTTACAGGCCGGGATTGCTGTATGTGACCTTCTGCTGGGAATGAGTTCGTTTATTCTGAGAAAAATGAATGACACTTGCATCAGTTTAAGTTATCCAGATGAATGCTTGTTTCTAGTTGGGGACAGTTCTCCAAGGTGAGGTCACCTGCTCGAGTTAGGAATTTTATAGGAGTTGGAAACGATGTGATGGGATTTTTTATTTTATTTGAAATAATATGTAATTACATTTTTACTGAAATTGTAAAAACAGGCAACAACAACAACAAAAAAAAAACTCTACCCATAATCATGCGCTTAACCTTTGTACTCATTCATTCATTCATTCATTCATTTCTGAACCGCTTATTCCTAATTAGAGTCGCGGGGAGGCTGGCGCCCATCTCAGCCGTCTCTGGGCGAGGGCGGGGTACACCCTGGACAGCTCGCCAGGCCATCACAGGGCTAACCTTTGTACTCTTTTTTTAATATGGCTTTTCATTGTGCAAATTGCAAAGAATTTGCAGGTGTGAGACCACGTTGGCTCGACTTTGGTTAAAAAAGTGCTATAAGTCAAAATAAATGTAAGACTATAAATTTTTAGGACATGTCAACAGGTTCAGAGTTACATTGTCATCTCATTACTACATACCTTTCTTATTAGTTTAACTGAATAACTGAATAATGTATTGAAAAATGTAAAACCCGCTACTTTCTCAGCCTATTATTCAGTTATTCATTGTAAATCATATTATTCAGTAATGTCTATGAATTATTCAGTAAATACAGTGAAAGTTACATAAAAGGTATGTAATTACAGGACTGAAGAATGCAACTCTGGATCTGTGCACAAATCCTGGCAGTTTCAGGAGTAATGCTAATCTTGAATATTTTACTGGCCCAGCATACACAGTACTTTCATTAGCATTGTCTCCGCAGCCACTAAACCTGCCTTAACTACCACCACCTGTCTTAAAGTTGAGTGGAACGTGTGCTGATTGGTGGAAGCCTCGGCCACAGCGTGGCCTTTCGCACCAGGAGGGTTTCGGTGTCAGCATGCTATTGAGCCGACGGGCAAGGTGAGCAACAGCAGGGACTCGGCACTGCCCGCAGCTGTTGACATTGGCTGCGGTGCGCTGAGGAATGCAGCAGGCCTTATTGATGACTGTCTCCCCCCCCCCCCCCGTCTCTGCTGGGGCTGAGCCACTTCGTTGCACCAGCTGCGAGACCCCACTGAGCCAAGTCTCCTTGAGGTCAGCTGGAGGTGCCCTTGACCTGCCCTATTGTCTACACTCATAAATATCTCATAAATATGCCTGTGGTTGAGCAGTGATCAAAAAATACTTGATTTGCCTGGCTTGTCACAGCCAGCTTCAGAGTTAGGAAAGAATAGCAAGTATGCCTGTGGGCTCTGGGGTCTCCCTCCTAATGAGCTGGATTTTCTTTACCTTTGGCTCAAAAGAGTATGCGGTATAACAGTGTGAAGCAGTCCAGCTGCCTGGGGTGATGTAGCCCAGAAGGTCAGAGCATATCCTCAGTGCCTCATAGAGTCGAATTCTTGTGTGGCAAAGCATTATGCAATATGCTGCACAATGCATTCCAAGCAAACCCGAGCCAGTTTCTTCAATCTCTGAGGACTCAATTAAGATTGTAAGTGAAATTTTTATTCTCACTATCTCACTGTTTCACTCGGAGTGTGTGAACCAAAAAGCCAACCGAGTGTGTTTGCCTACATGCATGTCGAAAATAATTGTTGTGGTCTCGTAGCATTCTCCGTGGAAGGTCTTATCAAAGGAACATTTTTTGCAGAAATAATTTGATTGCATTTTACTAAATGAACCGTGCAGACATTGAGCACTAACGTCACACATCCCTCACTTAAGCAGCCACAGTGGAAAATACGTCCAACCATATGATTCCAGGTAATAGTGGAAGAAAATTGTTTGATTAATGGAAAAAAAGGGCATGTTGGAATTGGGCCGTCATTAAGTACTCATGGTCGTGTTTCCCTTGTTTGTGCTCTTCGAGGTTTTGTCTAACCGCAGCAGGATGGAGGGTTTTCCACTCGGAATACACTGTGCTTTGTCAAGATCTTTGCAGCTAGCGATATTTAGATATATAGAAATAACCTTGACTAGTGATTACTAATTTGTCTGAAAGTGCTGTTGTGCACCATTGGTTATAATGACATAGGCTAACTGAACATGTCTAAGGCACCTTTACATCCACAGACAGCTTAGTTTCTAGGAGAATACTTCTTAGAGTGCTATTTAAATGGGATATCTGAAGATCTGTAGTCATTACAGTTGATCTAGATAGGATAAGCATTCGTTGTCTTCATGATATATGCACGGTTGCCATGATTAAAGTTTCATGCATTACACAATCTACATTTATTCAGTCATTCATTAGCTAAACTGCTTAATCTTACTAGGGTCATGGGGAGGCTGGAGCCTATCTCAGCTGACTGTGGGTGAAGGCGGGGTACACCCTGTACATCCCGCCAGTCCATTGTAGGGCCAACACACACACAACCATTCACACTCACACTCACGCCTAGGGGCAATTGGAGCAACCAATTAGCTTAACGTACGTGTATTTGGACTCACTCACCCATCTCTCACTCATTTGCCAATCGATTTAATCCTGCTAGGTTCACAGGGAGGATGGAGCCTATCACAGCAGACGCTAGTCAAAGGCATGGTACACCCTGAACAGCTCACCAGACCATCGCAGGGCCAACACACACAACCACACCTAGGCGCAAGTTGGAACAGGTCTATATCTTTGGGCTACGGGAGGAAACTGGAGTAAGCAGAGAAACACAGAGAAATGGCACACAAGCATGGGGAGATCATGCAAACTCTACACAGATATGCCCTCGCCGAGCCCGAACTTGAATCAAGGACTTTCTTCCTGTATGCCCCTGTATGCCACTGTGCTGCCCCTACACAGTCTGCACTTTATTTTAATACAGACTGATGGCTTTCTCCTTATTACTGTATAAGCATATTTTGCATAGCTTGTGGCTATGCAAGTTGTATTGGCTAGCTCATATGTCACATGACCTGTACCTCAGTACCTTGCCTAAATCCACTCTTTAAATCTAAGATCTTTAAAATATATCTACGGATTATTGTTCAGCATTTGAAACTATTTGGGTTCAGTAGAGAAAGAGGATATTGTGTAGTAATCTTTACTAGTGTGTAAGTTTGAATAGGATACATTTTATCCAAAAGATCCATTTATACTTATCTAAACAACTAAACAAACAAATCCCAGAGATACACCTGAAATTTTTATCCGATTAATGGCTTTTTGTGTGCTTTACACTACAAGGAATAAGTCAAAGGCCAAGTTATTACCTTTTTGAAAGTGTAAAAAAGAAATTACAAATATAGTTTACTATAGTATAACACATTAGGTGAATTAGCTGTTCCAAATTGCCCCTTGGTGTGAGTGTGAATGGCTGTGTGTGCGTGTGTTGGCTCTGCGATGGACTGGTGAGCTGTTCAGAGTGTACCTCTCCTTCGTCCAGACTTGGCTAAGATAGACTCCAGCCTCCCCGCGACCCTTTAAGGATTAAGGATGTTCAGCAGTCGGACAGATGGAGAGATTATTTTTCTTGGTTTCAGATTAGTTTTAGTTAGTTTTAGTTCTAGTTAGAGGAATTGACTCATCTTAGTTTAGTTTTTATTTAGCTTTAGTGTTAGCTTTAGATGTACATTACCGCACATTACTGCCACCTTCTGGAACTAGCCTGTTACCGTCTCATCTTCACGTGTAAAGTGGTATAGCAAATTGAGGGGGAAATAAATGAAAATAAAGACAAAGCTGATTTTACCTGCGATTCCATTTTGGTTTAGTTCATGTTGTATTCTTCTGTGTAGTTTGTTTATTTTTTATTTATTTAAATTTTAAAAAATGTTTTTTAAAATTTCACTGCTAGTTTTGGTTTTGATCTTAGTCTGAGTTTCCATTAACTATATTAACCCTGGCCAGAAGCAGTAATGCTTTTCTCCACTGTATATCCAAACCTATCACTTTTTCTCGCCAGCATATGTAAACATTTAGAATTGTTGGCCTTGATTTGTTTTCTCAGTTTAAAAAAAAAACCCAAAAACAGATTGTTCGCTTAGATTTCTGATCCCTGAACCGAGACCTGTGTCTATTTCTTTAACTTAGACCTCACACCACTGTCTACCCACCATCTTCCCACCATTTGTCATAGGAAGAAAATGTAGACAGAACCAGACAATGGAAAGCAGAAATATACTGAATGATCTGGGGTTTGCACAGTAAAGGGAAAAGAAGGAATCAGGGAATCTCTGACGTAAAAATGTCTACCACACGCGCAATGTCAACAGGTAGTGTTTCTTTTTGACAGAAGTACGCCAGAGCCTGCTGTTGGGAGGATGTTTAAACAGAGATCAGTTTGACTTTTCGTAGGCTTGCTTAATACTATTGACTGTCAGAACCATAGCCGTTTCTGACATTCCTTGCCAGGACACACCATCTCTGTGTTTTGGAGTTTGTGATGTTTAAGTCTTGGGTGTAACATGAGTCGTTTTGTTGATTTAACCAAATACTCTCAGCTTATTATTTAGTTATAGATATTAAACTCAGGTTTCTGGGTACTTATAGGAAAAGGTATGTGGTTATAGGCGGGAGGAATGTTAGTCTGGACCTGCAGATGGGTTTAAGGGGTTAAAAAGGTGGTGGTCGGTATGCAAACATGTTCCAGCTCTTAGTGGCCAGGTGTTGCATGTGAAATATGTCTCTGAGAATTTATTTCTTGATTGTATTGTGCAGTGCTGTCCCTCCAAGGCTTAATCATTAGTTGTGCAGACTTACTAAATTATTGATTTCCACAATTCAATTCATTCAATTCAAAGTATGTACTGAAGGTATGGAAAGTAACAAACTGCGGTGCATTTGCTCTCTATCCTGTGCCATTGCCTGTTGAAATGAATTAGAAGTGAGAAAAAATGCACACAGTCACACTCCCTTGCTCGCCATTAAATCATTCGTTCAGCATTAGCCCCCAGGCGAACATCACTTCTCTAATTAAGTCACAAGCCTCATTTACAATGTTATTCTACAGTTCACATTTCCATCTCATTTAAGAGCTTTTTAAATGGAATATTTTGGATTTAAACAAACACCTAATGACGTGGAGGGTATTTTTTTAATGTGTCCTTCAGGGAGCAGAGGCTGTGTTTGCACTTTGGAGGTAAAGTGAAGTTTAATGGAATGTCTGCAGCACAATTTGGAGTAATAACATCTGCCGGTATCATTATTTTGTTCCGAAAATCATTACTTTTATGGTGTCACATTCTTCTTTTTATTTGCACCACGGTGGACTTATAGAATAGTTCAGAGCCATTTTCTCCCCTCGTTCAGTTACGTATTAACTCAAAGATGACAATGCACAGGGCTAAATGTCATGTTGGCTTTGACTCAAAAACCTTTTTTTTTTATAGGTGCTATTATAACCAATTCGGACACAGTTTTCCACAATGACGGTATTATTCTCACACATTCTTAGGTAAAGTGCAGAACTCTACACAGCACCATCAAGTGCCATGCCATCCTTAGGCATAAAAAGGGGCGTCGATCAGAATTGCACATCAGCCTTTGGTTGAATCCTGGTTAATGTGAGTTACCTTGACTCCCAGCCCTAAGGGCATCATACCCCATCACCCCACCCCTTCCTTCTTCCACTGTGGACTCTGGGCGCTATTAACCTGTCCTTAAGAGTTTGTTTTTATGTGCCTATGCGTTTGCTGCCATGGCCTCTTTTAAAAGGTAAGAGGAATGTTGCCAAATGAGTTGCACCACATTGACGATTGCTCCAGGAGGAAAAGGAAAGAAACAACAGGGGGTGTCTGCCATACAACAAGGCAAAACATCGAGCCCTGTCAGGGGCAGATCCAAATATGCACTCCGTAAGTCTTAAATATTTCAAAACACGAAACTCAACCTTTTCAAACATCTCGTGTGCCGTCTCCTCGATACCCGTCTTTAGATGTTTGCATTCCGTTCACATCAGGGAACAACCGTGGTAGGGACATGCCAGCTGCCCTGGGTGACAATTTTACTAGCTACAACAAAGAAGAAATATTCTCATGTAAGTTATATGATAACATATAAGGCCCATAAATGTGTAAAGCAAAACATCCAATGGACGTGTTGTTGTTGGGAGAAACTAATTTGTAATTCCTGTTGCGGTGAACTGCAGTAGTATTAATTTTATAGGATTATATCACAGATGGAATCCACATATATCAAGGATTTTTCAAAGACAAAACAAACAAAAATAAAATCTCAGCAATTTGCTTCTCAAATATCCAAAATTTTTATTCAAAAATCTCCTGAGTTGTACAACCATTAACAGCTGTGTGACTCAGTGGGTTGGATTTTTATCCCCATTTAGACAATACACTTGACTGTTTTTCTGTGATATTCAACCAAGTGGTCCTTTGTTCTGTAAGACAAGTTTTGTGACCCAGCGGCAAGACAAGACCTCATGAGTGCCTCTATCATAAGCATGCTGGATATTTGTGGATGTCGGCGCACAGCCATGTAAAGCAATAGAAAGGTCAGTGAGAATTAAATCATTAACCTTTACAGAATGGTTCTGCACTTACAATGACCCAGAATTAATGTCGAGGCATTCTGTTTGGTCTCATAATGTTCATGAACTCAGTTTTGTGATTTGCAAATCTAGCTGCTCATCTAGCTTGTTCATATATCACCAGCAAAACAAGTATTTATCTCTCACTTATTTGCCGAACCGCTCAATCCTACTAGGGTCGTGGGGATACTGGGTGAAATGCCCTGAACAGCTCGCCAGAACATTGCAAGGCAGCACACACAACCATTCACAGTCACGCTCACGTCTATGGGCAATTTGGAACAGCCAGTTAGCCTAATGTGCATGTCTTTGGGCTGTGGGAGGAAACTGGAGTACCTGGAGGAACCCACACAAGCATGGAGATCATGCAAACTCCACATAGAAATGCCTGAGCACAATACTCGAACCTGGGACCTTTTTGCTGTGAGGTGGACGTGCTAATCTTTGAGCCACCGTACTGCCCTGATATTTAATTACAGATGTTTCATAATTACAACCCCCACGTCCACAGCAAGCTGACAGTATCAAATGTGAATGGCGTTTCAAACTGGTCCAGGTGTTTTCTTCAAGGTTGTCACATTTCTAGTCTGCAAAATGAACAAAACAGACGGGAAATGCCACCATGATGGGAGAAAACTAAAAAGAGAATGTGTGGAATAACAATATCTGAACGCCACATATGGTATCATTAAGTCTGTGATGCTAACAGAATGCAAAAACAATATTTTAAATTTGTAAGTATGTCCACACTCTAATGTATTTTTAAGAATTTAAATTTAAATGGACAACCAAATGTATCCACCAGAAATTCAAAGCATTGAGACTTTCTTGTCACCTGTGTTCTTTTTGCCAAAGGAAACCACACACATGGTCCTCTTACTCTGACACCATACTAGAAAAAGTTCACGTCAAAATGTTGTCTTGTCCATGACGTACTTATTTTATAATCTCTGCCCGCAAGTGTAATTTATATAACCAAAATAAAAAGATGTTTGCAAACCTACAGGTAAACATTAACTCCATAATGAGTAAAACCTAGATGGGTCATTCTCATAGAAATGCATATTTTATGTCCCATTCTTTATATACCCAATAATTTTTTAAATCATTAAATCATCGTTTTTTCATTTTGTTTAAATCACATGGTATAATCACACCGAAATGCATGTAAAAAAAAAAAGCAACACCTGTCCTAACTGTAGTTATGTGCACAAATGCTGAATTAATAATGTACTGCGTCCCCAATACCGTTGTCACTACTTTAGCATCAGTTCTACAGTTATTAACTTGGATGTGCGCAGATCTGTTCTGATATGAATGTACCTTCATGTGTTGACAATTTAAGCTGTATATGTACAAAGACAGGAAATGAATACAAATCTGTTATGTCAGTTCTGTTAAAATCCTATATTTATGTTGCTGTACTTTATGATTCAAAAAAGCTGGAGCTTCAAGACTTTTCAGAAATATACTCTGTACCATAGTGATTATTTTTATATATTTTGCAAGCATTTCTGTGAAAATTATTCCTGGGGAAGGTGCAATTAGAAATTACACAATTTAATAAGAATGAATTAGATATGTGGTTAAATAATGGTTAGAGAAGCGGCTTTGGGACCGAAAGGTCACTGGTTCGATACCCAAACCAGCAGGGTAAATGTGTGGCAGTGGGGGAGTGAGCTGCACCTTCCCTTCCTCCACATTCATGGTTTAACCCCCATATATGACCATATATATATATATATCGACTCAAGATCTTATATATATATATATATATATATATAAAATTGGGAATAAAATTGTAGTACTGTTATTTTTTCCCACATACAATATATTTACTTCGACGTATCGAGCACTGTTCTACGGAAAATCGACTCAAGATCTTAGCTTTTCAAGTTGCAAATGGAAAGGAGTTGATAGTTTTTGAACCCGATTTGGAGCGGATAGAAATGGATTGCATCACAGACTTTTTGAAATCTTGTTGGGCTGAACAGTTTTCAAAGACAATGTGAGATTGCATGTCTTTACAAATGATATGTATGAACCCACTTCATGTCCAGTATCCTTCTTAAACCAAATTTCCATCTATATAAATGATTACGTCTTGTTAGATAACACTATTCATGATATTTAGGCTATTTTCTTCAATAACCATAGCACTTTCTCTTTAAGGGAAAATAGAACAATTGAAGATGACAGCACGGTGAGTTTCTGGGGACCAGAAGCATTTAAAAATATTATACAGTTTTCATGAATGATAGTGCTTTTAATGGTTTTAAATATTTCCATACAACATTCATTCATTTATTCATCTTCTTCCGCTTGTTCCGGAGTCGGGTCGCGGGGGCAGCAGCCTAAGCAGTGACTCCCAGACGTTCCTTTC
>JAQMYF010000025.1:28904248-28921117 GCA_030014195.1 Neosilurus mollespiculum
TTCGGACTCTATGTCCCCGGCCTCCATTGGGATGTGGTGGTAGCTCTGCCGGAGGTGGGAGTTGAAGGCCCTTCTGAAAGGAGACTCCGCCAAACGTTCCCAGGAGACCCTAACTACACGCTTGGGTCCATACAACATGTTTTCAGATAAAATAATTTAAATGAAAGATTGTTTGAATTGAAAGTTTGAATGATGGCTTGTTTGTCAAAGTGAGTTTGTGATTATTACAGCTTGGTGTTTAATTTTCTGAGAAGTCCGGTTATATTCTTATTTTTTAAAGGACAGTATATAAAGCTACATGACTATTCAGTTATTATATAGTATATATTGAGGGCTGACAGCAACATTTGAGAACATTTAAGTTTACATATAAAATCAGTTTGTTCACTGTTTTTTTATACACCAGTGTATTTGGGTAGCTAAACCACTTAAGAATCACCTCACCTATGTATTTGGATGTGATTCATTTCAAAGTTGTAAAATTTTATTGATTTAAAATGCTTGTTTTGAGATATACAGTTGTTGTAGTCAGGTTTTAATCATGGGTCTTCTATGTAGGTCTTCTAGTGCAACAAGTGTACATCTCCATTACATTTTATAACACAGTGCGAATACTAACAAAGTTCTTATTAAATAAAGAAATTTTCTACGCCCGTTCTACTGTATAGAATCATGAAAGGAAAATAACTATGAAAATGCAACTGCAGGAAGTTGATATCTCCTGCTATCAACTTGTAGAGCATGCAATGGCAATGCTCTGTTTGGAGATATACTCTTGTTGTTACTGGATTTTAACGTGTCTGAGCACGTGACGAGGTAGGTATTCATTGAGCACGTAGAAGGCGATAGGGAAAAAACCCCCCACAAGGTCAAAAGGTCAATTTTAGCATTTTGTGGAGATATCTACTTGTTGCTGTCACCCCTCGATATACACTTTGCAGAGCGATGGTAGCTTTTTGCTTAAGTGCTGATAGCAAACAGAATGTCCCCTCTCCTCTTTAGTCTAGAGGACATGGTGTCCATATTTAATAATAATAATAATAATAATAATTATAATAATAATAATAATAATAAAGTTTTACATTTTGAATTGTCTGACCACAAAGCATTTTTCCACTCGGTCCATTTTAAGTGGCTCAGAGAAGACGGCTGCATTTCTAGAACATGTTCACCTATGGTTTCTTCTTTGCCTGATAGAGCTTTAACCTGCGTTCGTGGATGCCATGGTGAACTGTGTTCACAGACAATGATTTCTGGAAGTGTTCCTGAGCCCATGCAGTGATTTGCATGAAGGATCATGCCTGTTTTTAATGCAGTGCTGCCTAAGGGTCTAAAAATCACAGGCATCCAGTATTGTTTTTCTGTCTTGTCCCTTGTTCACAGAGATTTCTCCAGATTCTCTGATGGAAAAACCTTATGCTGAAATTGTTCCACAGTTTGGAGAGTTTTTTGCAGATTGCTGAACCTCTGCCCAAATGCCCTTTTTATACCCAATCATGTTACAGACCTGTTGCCAATTAACCAAAGTAGCTGCATAATGTTCCTCCAGCTGTTTCACTGTATGTCTCACCTACATTTCCAGCATTTTGTTGCCCCGTGTGTTGCTGTCATCAAAATTAAAAAGAGCAAAAAGATTTTCTATGAAATAGTAAAATAGTACTGTCAACATTGTTAACGTATGATATGTTTTCTATGTTCTACTATGAAAAAATACAGATTTATGGGATCTGGGTTCTGTTTTTATTTACAGTTGGGTTTGTGATATGTATGTTGTTTTGAATAATAAATGTAATACACTATAAACCGTACCTTTAGCCATTTATAAAATGTTCAAATGTTTAAACCATTCCTAATAAACTAGAGACTTAGGTCTGTTACCATGGCTGTCTAAATCCCAGAGTGATACATTTGTCAATAAACATCCTATTCCTACAAACACTAAAAAATCTGTGGCGCATGCTTGCTTGCCCCATATTAGATATTGTATAAATATTTTGCTATCACATTTTTGCAGGAGGGCAACCATATAAAAGGCAATGTCAGCTGCCAACCCACCACACTGGAGACACTGAAATTTTATTTCATGCTTTGATGCTTCAGACTGCAGTGAAGAAATTAGAGAGACACATTTAACACATCTGATTTGCAGTATAATGAAGGTGTCTCATTATCCCATAATTCCATAATACAGTACAACCAAAAAGATACAAATTTTACTGAAACATATAGATGTAATTAAAATGTGCATGTTGGATTTAAATTCCAACTAAAATAACTTAGTATGAATGAAGATTATAGGATAAAGCTTATGTGGAATATAGTATACAGTATATGCATGCTGAGGTGGCACAGTGGTATAGTGGTTAGCATTGACGCCTCACAGCAAAAAGGTTCTGGGTTCGAACCCGTTACAGTCTTTCTGTGTGAAGTTTGCACGTTCATTCATTTCCGAACCACTTGATCCTATTGGGGAGGCTGGAGCTGTCACTGGGAGAAGGTGGGATACACCCTGAACAGCTCGCCAGACGATCTCAGGGCCAACACACACAACCATTCACACTTGCATTCATACATACGGGCAATTTGAAGCAGCCTATTAGCCTAATCTGCATGTCTTTGGATGGTGGGAGGAAGCCAGAGTACCCGGAGGAAACCAATGCAAGCACAGGGAGAACATGTACACAGAAACGCCCGAGCCTGAGACTCGGACCCAGGACGTTTTTGCTGTAAAATTGATATAGTCAGTATAACACCAAGTTGCCCAGACATCAGAGCACTTGGACTATTGAATGCAAACATAGGAAGCAAAGTGTTGCTGAACACTTCAGGGCTTCAGGAAAGATTATTTGCTGTACAGTATGTGAAGGATTGTACACCTACCGTTATACAGCCCCAGTGGTTACTCAGTGAGGCTAATCAAGGATGATTCCATCATCACAAAACCAAGAAGGACTCAGAACTCAGAATACAAGCAGGCTTGTATAAAGTTCTGACTTTATATAAGATTGACCTCCAGTACCCATGTGACCCCACACTGCTCCCTTCCTGTAAGGGGACTATCTCTCACCAATAGAGCCTTCCCCCCACTGGACTTCCTCTGTTATGAATATCTCATGGCCAGTGCGCAAGTAGAAAGAAGTCACAAGGACATGTTTTAGTATCTAGCCTCCTGCCCATAAACTGTGCGAGCTGCTTTGGTGTTGTGAGGTCTTTGTGAGTTCACGCTGAGACAGAGTACCATAATGGGGGTGATGGCAGTAGATGAACCAGATGGCCTGCTGCTTTGTGAGGACACACAGGAACCAGTCATCCAACTATCCTGATTCCAGTGGCCATCAGGGAACACAAGGCCATCTTGAATTCACCCTTTGGTTGGACTTTATATTTGAATGCCTATCCTTAGGCGACAAGCCTCAGTACACATCTGCATTCTGGATCAAGGGGAAAAATAAAGTATACATTGTGTTAGTCAGGAGACAATAACCAATCTTCTAGCTGCATGGCATGACTTATATCTATTACCCTTAACTTACAAAAAAAGGGGGAGGGGAATCTGTCTGAGCATATGAGGTCTAGAATTGGACAAAAACTACAACCCCCCCCCCCTTTCTAGACAGGCAGCTTTGTCTCACTAGAAGACAAAGCCAGGGT
This sequence comes from Neosilurus mollespiculum, assembly GCA_030014195.1. Taxonomy (NCBI): domain Eukaryota; kingdom Metazoa; phylum Chordata; class Actinopteri; order Siluriformes; family Plotosidae; genus Neosilurus; species Neosilurus mollespiculum. The sequence goes on from JAQMYF010000025.1 coordinate 28,907,900, forward strand.
ATAGTGTCCTGAAGACACTGCATGACCAGTTTGGTTGTCCTGGCTTTGTAATTCCAAAACCTCTACTCCGCTATCTTGGATGTTTTTGTACCGTATACGATTCCCAACACACAAAACAGCTTCTAATCTGCACAAATCGGTCAGTATAAATTGCACCAAATAGACCTGGTGATATGTACAGGTAGCACGGAATGGGTGAGTTACCTTACGGGGGGGGTCAACATTCACAGATTTCAGGGTCTGCTCCAATGTTAGCAACAACTTCTTAATGTACAGGTAGGGTACAGTATAAAGTCATAAGTGGAGTTTATTTCTAAATATGGAGGAAAGGATACCTGTGGCTCCTATCATGGCTACAATATGCTAAATGGATATATCTATATTGTGTATTGTGGGACATGTTGTCCAAGATGCGAGAAGGAAAAGGAAACGGGTGCCTGGCCCAAAACATTTACACACTGTTAGGCCACCTTTAGCCTTGGTCACATCATGCAATCACCATGGCATTGTTTTTAGACAACATAAACAATGTTTATTTCCACCAAGAGTTTGGACCGGTTAATTTTTCACCGACATCTTGAATTGATGATGGGAAAATTAAACCACACCATAAAGTCTTCTCCAGCACATCCCAAAGACTTTCAATAGGGTTATGGTCAAGAATATGTGGCGCCAGTTCATGAACATGGTTCCTCGTGCTCCCTGGACCACTCTTTCACAATTTTATATCCGTGCCATCATGGAAGAAAAAGTCTATTGAGGGGATAACCTGCTCATTCAGTAAATTTAGGTTGTCAGCTGGCTTCATTTTATTGCCACACAATGTTCCTGAGTCTCGACATGACCAAACGAAATAACAGTGCCATGGAGATCGCATGCTGCAATCAAGGCTTAACACGGTCTAAGAAAATATTAGAATGCAGGCCATTTCTTTTGGCCAGGCAATGTATGTTACTATATGACTTTGTTATAAGGTCTTGGTAGGCATACCCAAGCAGATGAAGAAGTATCCTGGTGTTACACATTGAAGTGTGAAATAGATTTCCCCTAAATGTGTATAATTTGGTAGCTATACTCTTAACTAATAGTTCTATACGGTTTGTTAAGGGTTCTTTCTTGTAAGGGTCCTAAAAGGAAACTCTTTCTGATAAGAGACATACTGTAGGTTTCTGCGTATCTGCATATAACTTTTAAGAGTTCCTTAACAGTGACAAATTGAAGAATTCTTAAAGGAAATTGGTCACCTTAACCGTAATTGAGTGCTGAACACATCAAACCACACCTTAGTTGACTGCAGCATGCAATTACCAAAATGAAGTACCTACACAGACTTCTATAGGTCCCGAAGAAAGTACACATTTCACATGTGTGCCCCATGTAACACTACCCACCCAAGGACTCGGACTCTTTTGATTTTAAGTAATTAAAGACATTGCACATGTGGATGCATTAAGGCACCCAAGTCTTAAAATATTTGAGGTATACTTTACATACAATTTACAAATTAAATCAACAAACATTTTTGAATTTCATGACCAAATGCCTTTAAATGTCCTAAATATATACATATATTTTTACAGTGAGTAAATTGTGTATTATTCAGCATTTACCCTTACATACCCTTGCTTTTGAGTAGCTTCAAAGGGATAGTACTTGGAAACATTTCTGAAATCTCAAAATCCTTTAATATTCAATCAGAGTGACCCCTGGGTGTTTAAGAGGTTAATTCCAGCACTCAGATCATTTGTGAGAAAAAACTGCTGGGAAATGACGTGTCCAAATACTGAGGGAAAAAAACAGTGTTCAGCTCTTGACTCTGAGCAAACACGTCAATATATCATGGCAACCCATTGTTTGTTTGACCCCCATGTAAAAATGATCCCACCAACTGTAGATGAAACATTTTTTTCCCTGTTGTTTCTTATAGAAGTCAGGCAAGCAAAAGTAAATTATGTCTCATTCACATGCAATGTTACTTGACACTATGTTGTTATAACAGAAATTACATTTCAAATTACATTACAGAAACTGGTTGAAAGTATGTACGCCGTACTGACATGACCTTTGTCGTGGGGCATCATTTCTGTGTAAAATAAAGACAAGTTAATGATTTATTTCTCTTTTACCTTTTCTCATAAGTTCTGAACAAATACAAAGTGGTGAACCTGCTCAAAAAAGAAATGAGTGCTTTACAAATATCATCTTGGTTGTGCGTCTTTGTCTTTCCTGTATTTCACCGAAGCCTTTGTTTTAGTATTTACCCATTACACAAGATTAGTAGCCTGAGGTCACACAATTCTGAATGGAGAGGGGGGAAAGAATGACATGGACACAATGAAATGCCTGGAGTAATGCCTGGAGTACTGGTGGCCTTTCCAGGAACCAATGAGCAGTCAAGCGTTTGTTGACATTTCCCACACTTATACTTTGTGGTGAGTGGTTGTGCATGCGCTGGTTACTGCTTGTTCCACAAAGGTGCTAAAACCAGATGAAGACCCCAGTCGACATTACCTGCAATACTGACTCGAGTTCTTTGGGTAAAGGCCCCTAAACTTGACTGTGTGAACTGAAACTTATGGTGTAGGTTGCTAGAAAACAAGTCTTGCTTTGTGTTTGTGATGAGTTTGATTTTATTCAAGCTGTTTAATTTGCTTAGGAAGCATACAAACTGGGGTTTTTATTTTTGTTTCTGACATGCAGTGATTAATTACAGGTGGAAGTAACAGTTGCTCATATTTGAGAATAACTGCAGGTATCTTTCATTAAATCAGAAAAGAAAAACTTGATATGGCAGAAGTTTCAGCTCAATATCACTTGGAAAGAATTGTTAAAGACCAGCTGTTACTCATATTTTTTTTTCTTCAGTTGGGAAAAATATCACTTCTACACACAAGCATTCAAAGATTTTATGACATCAACCTGCATTGGAACAATAGTATTATCAAATGAACCGGCAAAGAGTTTTAAATCCTGGTGATTAACTTTGTTGTCAGGACATCCAAGGCAACAACATCACTGTTCTATGATTAACCAATCCACTGGGGAAAACAAATTACATTAAAATCAAATTTTCATAGTTAGTTAAACAGTTCTGCTTTTAGATAACTATACTACACTTTGTATGAGAATACTTCACATAATACATAACCTTTACTAAAGACCAAATAATACATTTTTCTTAATGATACACAAAACGTGCCACATGTTGAAATGGTTTCAGTAAATTTTTGAAAAACATGAAAGTATGATAACCTTTTAGCTAAGCACATGTTAAGACGCTCAAATCTACACATCTTGATAAATGAGGTACTTTTCTCTTGAAGTCCTCAGATTTAGACAAATATAACAAACAAACACAAACTGCTATTACCCTGGCTTCCGTGATCTGGTATATCCACAAACATTCACTATGAAAACAAACATTTTCGGCTTGCCCTGCGGACGTTGTCTACTGCTGAAGAAGATTGAGAATGTGTCTGATAAGCGCGCTGTCTCTCTCTTTGAAACCTAGGAATATGAGTCCATGGTGAGTACCAGCATCACCCACATACCGCAGGATAAGAAGCATCTACCATCATGAAATGGATGGTGAAGCAGAACGGCTTCTTTTGCTTTACGCAACTCGGTGTGTTATTGCAACTTCCAAAGGTTAATCATCGGACATAGTGACAACTGCAAACAGAATACAAAATGGTTCCAGTCATCTTTTTATTTCATTTTATTGTGTATTTGTGCAGGGACAGCACAGCACCGCAAAGTAATTGCACCAGAGTTAGCAAATAGCTAATATACGTCTATTGTACCTGGGCAGAAAAACAAAAAATAAAACAAAATACATCAGGTACACTACCTAAAACAGCACAATACCTAAAAGTACATTATTGAGAACATTACACTGTTTAACACAAGACAAGAAATAATGGAAACAGAGTACATAAAAGTGCATAAATATAGACATTACAGTACAAAAAACAAACAAACAAACAAAAAAGCAAACAGCTCTTACTAAATATCTTTATACAGGTTTTTTTTTTAATCAAAAAAGCCACATTTACCACCCACATTTTCTGGAAAAAAAACAAACAAAAACCCCATTCATATAAACAATTCTACATACAATAGATTAACAATTATCTATCAACTATCAAGATTTTTTTATATACATATATGCAACCTATAAACATTACATAATGGTAAATAATAATAAAAAATACAAGAGGATATCCTGACAATCATTAGCAAAATATGTCATAATGAATAGAAGGAGTGAGAAGTCTGCATGAATGGTATATAAGTGGGTGGAAAGGGAATCGGGAATGGAAGTGGGATTTTAAAACAAAAAGCCCTGCGAAGTGGGCAATACCTTTTTAAAAGGTACGCCCAGTCCCAAGATGAACACCAAAAATAGTGATGATCAGTGATGGCATTTTCAATTTATTGCAAGTTAAAGATGGCAGCTGTGGTGGCCATATTGGATATTACACCAAATATTGATTTACAAATATTGGTAGGCTTGTGTAGTTAAACAGTACCAACATCCACACCAAAAATGGCTATGATCGGTGATGGCATTTTTGAGCTAGTGTGAGGAATGCAAATTCAAGATGGCAGCTGCTATATCCATATTAGATATCAGACTGTGACAAAAATCAACAGGCTTGTGTAGTTACCCAGTTCCTACACCTACTCCAAAAATGGTGCTGATTGGTAATGGTGTTTTTGAGCTACTGTGTGAAATCCAAATTCAAGATGGTGGACATATTGGTTATCAGATTCTGACATAAATCGATAGGCTTGTATAGTTAAACAGACCCAATATCCACGCCATAAATGGTGATGATCTGTAATATTTTAGGTAATGTGTGCATTGCAACAGTAGACGGACAGACATTGTGCGTGACAACAATACCCCTTACACCCATTAGACTGAGGGGTAAAACCGGCTGCCCTCCCGTGAAAAATGGCAGACTCCTTACTCCGGTTAGGGAGCTAAAAAACTAAACACCTTTCTGATTTGCCAAAAAATAGTTTGGATATAAATTCATCCTCACCGCATAAACATCATTAAAATCAAATTTTAATTCAAATTTGGCAAACTAGATGCGGTCCACAACTGTTCCTTATACCTTAGGCACTTCATACGACTTTTTTGTAACATATCAGATATCACTACAACATGGAAATCTAGAACGATATCTAGAACAACATGTTTATTTCGGTTCTAAAGAAAAATACACACACTTTACAGCAGCTCTGTTGAAAGGGTCTATTAGAAAAGAAGCTTTCAAGAATGCTCCTAATGTATAGCTTCAAGCGGAAGTGAAGCATGACAGCATAACATAAAAAAAAACGATCTTTCCTTAATAAACTTCATATGAGCCCGAGTTTGGTTTGGGTTACACAACAAATGCTCACGGTTCAGCCAGACCCTCTCAGCACCTGTATTATTGCCTGATTTCATTTGAGAAAATTACAGGCAGAGCCCTCTCTTTCCCAGCATCGTTTACATTTCCAATCCGCCATAAAAAATAGGGACAAAACTCTAGTTTGTTTGGCCAACATAGTAACTGGTGCTACCTTCCTCAAAAGCTTATTATTATTAGTGTATCCTTTAGTTACTTACATCTCTGTCTGTTTCATTATTCTTTCAGACATTTCAATAAATCCAGCTGTGCACTGCACTTGTGTCGATTGCGATGGTAAGCTTTGATCCCCCCCCACCCCCTCTTCCCCCCGCCTCTTTTTTTATATTACATCCCCAAGTTCAAAGGAACAGAGCAATAAAAATTACAAACATGTGGACACAACTTACTTGATGAGGTAAGGGCAAGACTTTGGCCAGCAATTGCTTAGCTAACGTGCCACTCGGAGGCCGAGCGCTGCAATAGAACGCCATTTGGAACGCACAAAAAGTGTGGTATTAACAAGTGTGGTATTAACATCCGAGTATCAAGCGGTGTCAGATATTTTATAGACTTGGAGTGTGACAAGCCGGCCTGTATCAAACAAAGACCTGTGGATTTCATTGAGAACTGAAAAAGAAGCTCAGCTTGGATGTTTTACACACCAAGCACAGTCTTTACCAGAATGGAGTAAATGATCAGCACGAGCATTAACTCGCTACACATGATGCCATAAACAGATTGTTTTTAACTAATCACTGGGAATACAAATTAATCCCACATGCTGATAATCAGTATTATAAAGTGCATTTCTCTCGAGGCCGTTTATAAATGCAAACCGTGGACATCTGGAGCTGATCTGACCCTGAGATAATCCCACTCTAACACTTCTCTCATTCATTTCTGATCTGTTGTAGCTTAGAGTCAGTAAACAGCCCATCTAAATGAAGAATGTTTGAAACCGAGCCACCATGCTATCAAGAATCACGTGCGCTTCTTCTTCTGTCTAAATCATCCACTTTTCACCAAGCAGACATCAGAGCATTCCTTTTTATGAGACTCAGTAGATGTTCCATAGCACCCTGCAGTTTTATGGGGGAAATATTTAGGATATAAGTTTTGGCTCTGCATCTGTATCACACATGAGCAAATTTGATAGCAATCATAGAAATAGAAAAATGGGGTCGGAAATAAAATGGTGAATTATTATGGTTAGTTGACATCTTTTTTTTACGAGCTCACGAACAACTCCATGTGTCAGGCGCATTCTTTTCATAAAAACTCATGGAAAGTAATTCAAGATAGCTTCTATCAGGATACCTAGTCACCTGTTGGTTCAATATAGACAGCAAGAAGGCTGTATAGGCATGTTTCTAAGAAACCACATTCAAGTGTTCTGTTAAGAAAAGTTCATTAAATAATAATGATAAACTTCCATCCCTTGCATCCATTATTCAAGTCTAGCCATGAAATATTACTGGAACTAATTTAAGTGAATTGGTGGAGGCTTGCAAACCGAGGCGCTTATTGTGCTCTTCTTGTCAGTTCACAGATTATTGCTTTTCTTATTGTCCAAAAGACCAGTCCACAGGGCAAAGCTCACAATTCAACCATACCGAATTGTATCCTTGGGAACAGACAGAGCAGTGAAGGAACTCGGCAAAGTAACAGCCTACAACCTACTGGGTGATTACACAAGCACTTATGTCACAAACGACAACAGTATTCACATTTCAGTTGCAATACTTTTCATAACAATAAATTATGATGATGATTTCAGTTAACGCTACTTATGACAGTTGATGGTTTAATGCAATACTTAAACCAACACATGCAAACTTCCCATTTCATCTCACTGTATGAACTGATTTATCCTTTATAGGGTCACTGGAGCCCATTCCAGCCAACTCCAGGCAAAGGCGGGTTACACCCTGAACAGCTTGACAGACCAACACAGTGCAACATAGCCTTCCAACCAATCACACTTACATTCACACCACGGGAAAAATCGAGAATATCTGATTGGCATAATGTGCATGTCTTCAGACAGTGTGAGGAAACCGGAGCACCCAGAGGAAACCCACCCAGGCACAGGTAAACACCTGCTTATTCTTGATATCAGGTGGATGTTCTAACCACTATGCCACCATGCTGCCCCATGTGCAAATTGATCAGAATAAAGAAATGAAGTTGTCTGATATAATGGCATGCTCCAGTGACAGCGGAAATGCTATATACAGTAACATGCATCGGCTGATCAATGAACATAGCTGACCATATACCTGGTACAGAGCACTAAAAAGACCACTACGAGTATTTTCTTGCATTATATAACATTTTAGTATAAATGAACCTAATGTAGTCATAATTTTATTCATTAGCATTAGCAATAGTACACTGAGAGCACTGAAAAGTGCATTGTGTTTACACAGGATGGTTTCCTAATCTTAATTTATTCTCTCATAAAAAAGTTAGGCTTAATAAAATAAATATATAAATAATGAATTTTTAATCGTGTGATCTAAAGTTTACTTTAGATAAGCATGCGAGCAGATTCAAGTTCACAGAGTTGTTGCCTTGTCTTTCTCAGATAACACCTTTGAAAAAAAAATGGCAGTTCACAATGACGTCAAACCTGATCCTTATCAGATTGGGGAAAAGCTAGAAAAACTAACACAGAGAACCGAGTCCGTGTTGGAAAAATAATTATTCCACAAGGTGCCCTTTGCAATACTATGTGTGTATTTGTGTGGGAATACAATATTTATTATATACAAAGAAATGCTTGTCTATTAGTAAAGAAAGCAACAGATTCCACAAGAGACCACTTTTCAGACAAAAACCCAATGAAGGTAACAAGGAAGGAAACAAAAAAAAAAAAAAAAGCAAGTGTTACAGTCAAAATCCTCAGAAAAACTGTAAAGATGTTCACTAAAAGCTTTAGCTCATTTCATAATAAAACTGCACAATATTCTAATTGTAATAAGTGATTTTTTTTTTTTTTTTACCGTTTACTGCTCTTTATCTTCTTCTTTATGCAGAGGTATCATGATTGATACACTGCAGCTCTTGGACTGATGAACTGGCACCAACAACTATGATCTTGTGCAGCTTGAATTGTTTCATGGAGTCTCATACCAGTTAGTTTTTTCACATTGTCAGTGTATCAAGTCTTTTGCCTACCCCTAGATCTTTTACCTAATACCATTCCCGTTAGTATATGTTTTTCTAACCCATTGCTTTTTGTTATATGGCCAAAGTATCTCAGTCTCATCTTTACACATCTCTTTACAGTAGTTTTTAAAATGTAGAAATCTTTAATTTCATTATTTACCTCCACTGCTTGGCAGGGGAGGAAATGTATTCACTAACATCTGTTTGTTTTGTTGTCTGTAAGCAAGATTATGCAAAAAAACTACTAAACATATTTTCACCAGAGTTGGTGGAGGGATGAGGTCTGAGCCTGGCAAGAACCCGGAGCATATCCGGATCACGGTCTGGATCCAGGAGTTTATTAATTTTGTTCTCCCTGTGCTTGCGTGGGTTTCTTCTGGGTACTCCGGTTCCCTTCCACAGTCCAAAAACATGCACATCAGGCTACCCTAGGTGTGAGTATGAATGGTTGTGTGTGTTGGCCCTGTGATGGTCTGGCGAGCTGTTCAAGGTGTAACCGACCTGAAATGTTTGGCATTAACCTTTGTTGCTGGGGATTTCAGGCGGTCAACTTTCAGCAATCAAATTTGGGGTCATACATGTACGGCTGAATTTCAAATGTTGACATTTCTAAATAACATGAAAAGACAGCCATGGAAAACAATTAAGAGACCACTTATAATGGAAATATCCATTAAAACGTGTCTCTTAATTTTTTCCATGGCTGTATGTTATTTTTTTCAATCTACTGTTTACTTACACAACCTCTTCACAAGCAACAGGTAGCAGCAGGACTCTGCAGCCTATGGAAAGGCTTCAAAAATAGAGTAGAGTAGCCACAGAAAGCGGAGTGATAAATGGTAGGGGAAATCCAAACAGGCCGTCCAGGGTGTGTACTCAAGATCAGAGTTGCAGGGCAAGGTAGGAAAGCAGCTTCCCGAAGAACTGTAGAGTGTTTCGGATTAGGAATCGAACATTGGTGCGACACCGGTGTCCGAAAGGAAAAATAAAGTTCTGAAATCGGTAGACAGGACTGAGCAGTAGCAGTCCAGCATAATTAGTAGGTAATATAAATAAAGAGATTTTCCATGGTAGTAAGTTCTTTGTAAATGATACTGACAGTGCAGGAGTTGTGGATGGTGTCTGAGCTCGGTCGAAAGTCTGTCAGGTGGCAATTGGAATTAGACCACTATACAAGTTGAGACACCCATGTCTGGCAGGAACTGAGGCCTGGGTCTGGTTATTGTGCTGCCAAATGGTCTCATTACTGATGAAGTGTGACTACTTGACATTCTGCAGACGCCTGAGGGTGTTCAAGTCAAAGAAATCAAATTCGAGTGTATAACGTTTTGCTGCTCAGAGCAGGACAGAACAAACCATTACTGATTTACAGAACTGAGACCCAACATTATATATAACAAATACAACATATTCTGTTATATGTATTTCTTTTCATATTTTTCTTCTAAACAAATCCCCCTTTAAAATGAACAGACAGCACTCTGTTTACTGACAAATACAAACAATTTTTCATAGACTTAAATTACTTAATCTGAGCCAACAACAATAATATAATTAAGTACAATTAAGGTAGTAATTACAATAATTGTTGGTATTTATTGACTAAAAATTAATTTTAATCTATTCTTCTGTTGGGGCAGTGGTGGTTCGGTGGTTAAGGTGCTGGCTTACTGAACCAAAGGTTGGGGGTTCAAGCCCCACTATCACCATGTGGTCACTGCTGTCCCGCCAGTGCAGCTAACTGGGATATCAAAGGCCAGCCATGTCTCTCACTGTCTGTGGTGAGAGGCACGTAAAAGAACCATTGCTGACGTTCAAAAAGAGTAGGCCATTGGAGGCCTTCATGTATGTTTCTGCCCAGCGATTGCCTGGTGAGCTGTCCAGGGTGTACCTCTCCCTCGCCCAGAGTCAGCTGAGATGGGCGCCATCCTCTCCACATTTTATAATTAGGATTAAGCAGTTCAGAATATGAATGGATGAATGAATTCTTCTGTTTTTTGAAGATGCATTTTGATCTACATGCACAGTCTGTCTAAGTATGACTATATGCTAAATTATCTTGCTTAAATTCATCTTATTTCTGCACAATATCTTGTTTAATGCCACAAATATATATATATATATGTGTGTGTGTGTGTGTGTGTGTGTGTGTGTGTGTGTGTGTGACCTGTAAAGGCCTTGCGTGTAAAGATAAGCAGTGACTTTATCCATCCATCCATCCTTTATCTATATCAGGGTTGTTAGGGTTAACCAAAATCAGCTGACTTCAGGTGAGAGGTGGGTTGCAGCCTAAACAGTTTGGAAATTCATTGACTTTATAAATGCAAAAAATAAAAACATTTATCAGTTAATTAGGAAGGGCACGGCACAGTAGTATGGTGATTAACAAGAAGGTCCTGGGTTTAAGTTCCAGGCTCACTGGTGTTTCGGTGTGGAGTTTGCATGTTTTCCCTGTGCTTGCACAGGTTTTCTCTGTGTACTCTGGTTCTTTCCCACAGTCCAAAGACTGGCACATTAGGCTAATTGACTGTTCCAAATTGTACCTAGGTGTGAGTGTGTGTGGTTGTGTGTGGATTGGCCCTGCAATGGTCTGGCAAGCTATTTAGGGTGTTTTACCTTTCAAGGTCACCCAAGGTCAAAGGTAATTGTGGCAAAATCAATTTGAATTATTAGCATGTCCCATTATTATTTATTTTCCAAAACATTGTTATCCTTCTACTATACTCTAGTTTACCCCATACTAACTATTGTCCTCCACTTATCTGTCCAACTTAAACAGGATTTTTAAATGTGTGTATGCCTTATTTCTACAACTAGCTTCCTTGCGCATACTATGCCTTTTTTCATTCATTCATTATCTGAACCGCTTAATCCTAATTATGTTCGCGGGGAGTCTGGTGCCCATCTCAGCCGACTCTGGGCGAGGGCATAGTACGTTCGGCCATCGTAGGGCAGAAACACGCTGACGGCATCCTACTCTTGATGAAAATCAGCAATGGTCCTTTTACATGCCTCTCACCATAGACAGTGAGAGACATGGCCGGCCTTTGATAACCCACTTAGTTGCACTGGGGGGCATACTGCACCTGTATTTTGCAATTTAAAGATTCTGGATTTTTCAAAAAATTCCCTTACCATTGGCAATTTCCTGTATTCCTACCATCACAATCTTCTTCCTTAGTGTTTTAATAATCTTTTTACAATTGTCAGTTAAATTGATGCCTATAATACTAAACATGCTTCTTATTATCATCCTCAGCATTGCAGGACTAACATTAAACAGTCCACCATTCTTTATAACCGACCTTACTTGCTAATTTTATTAAAAACTCATTTTCATTTTCATGCTTAATTTTTGTCACTCAAAAGATCTCTTAATCAGTTTTTGATTGAAAGATATTTTACACAATAATTATGGGACGTTTTTTTGGCTTGTCAGCATCTTCCGCATAACATTTACTTCTATGTATAATATTCAGTCCTTGCCTCAACTACAAGCTCTCGAGTTTCTATAGCCTTCCCTGCCACCCTCTTTCCCTATCTTTTTTCATTATCACATTCATGTAAATTTATTTTCTACAAAAGCAACAGCACAAAGAAAGGAAAATGTATATGAGAAAAGAAAACTATTTTCTTTCTTTCATATATAAGAAAAATAAAGAAAAAATAATGTTTAAAAATGTATTTAGTTCATTAAAACAAATGTTAGGGACAAATATTTTGTTTCCAAATATCTAAAAGAATGCATAAAAGAAACAAATATTAATGTAATAAATGATATATGGGAAAAATTATAAAACAAAAGGTTCCCTGTTAGTGTTTCATACTAACAGCATGTCTATCTGAACTTGTTTTAAAGTTAGAAGCCTTCAATCTACAAAATTTGTGACCTTGTTTTGATTCAACCAAGCTTCAACCTTGACATTTATAATCAGATTTGATCTGGGACTTTAATAGGGTAGTGGCCCCACCAAGTATGGTGGAAATCTGTGCACAGGTGTGATCAGGATTTTGTTCACAGACCAACTGGCAACCAATCAAACAGACACACAGATACACAAATGCCAGTGAAGAAAATACCTCCACCAAAACTATGATAAATGAAAAATTATAACCAACAGACAAAAGTATAAAAATTAGATAAATCAAATATAATTTAGTTGATGTTAATCTCTTTTCTGCCATGACTGACTTATTTTGGTTTCTTATTTTTTTATTATGAGTATGAAATTTTATTTCTCTACTGCCATGTAAGCAATAAGATTTAAGAGGTCCTGCAGATTTTGAATGGAACTTCAGACATAAGAGGAATTCAGCACCATCTGTAATCACCAACTTTTCCTGGAACATTTCTGAAGCTGGAGAGCACTCAGAGACACATTAATCCTCAAAACGTTGAGGTGTTTGCAATCTGACTGTACGTGTAAAAACCTAGCAGAGGTTTCAAATTAAACATGAGCACTCCTGGTATGGATATGTTCAGAAATACCCATGTGTTTCAGCTTTTTATTTCTTCTCCGTCTGACCTGCAAATTGAATTTCTCTGCACAATGTCCTGGCTGGAAATTGTGACCAATTATATATATATATATAAATGTGTGTGTGTGTGTGTGTGTGTGTGTGTATATAATGTGTGTGTGTA